>JBCJKH010047051.1:0-24914 GCA_039877255.1 Loriculus beryllinus
ATCAGCGTTATTGCCAGAATAAAGCCAGAACACAGCACTGCACCAGCTACAGGGAAGAGAATTAATTCTATCCCAGCCAAAACACCACCCAGGGCATGGGAGCTCAGCCCCGAGGCCAGCACCAGCCCCGCTGCCTGCCCAGGCAGCCTTGAAACCCTTCACACCAAAGAACTGCTCCCGTTCCCAAGACAAGCCAGGGCTGCAGCAACCGCAGGAACTGTGGGTGCCTCTGGAACAGGGACTCCCAGGCACAAGTTGGAAGCTCCCCACGAACCCTCCAGAGGTCTCTGGCTTCTTACCATTATCCTTCCCCTTGACAAAGGCTTCCCATTCACGGAACCACTGCATGCTGATACAGTAGATGACACTTGGGGACTCCTCTGCCTGGAAAGCCTTGTTCAGCTGGGAGAGCAGAGAACAGAGACAAGCAGGAAGGATTTAGCCGCTCCTGAGATCTGGGGGAGCCCTGTCCCTTAACTGGAAGGCAGCCTACTGTTCTTCAGAAGAACCTCATATCATCCCACCACCTTCCTCATAACCTGCTCCTGCTCACTACAGCAGGCAGGAGACAAGGGTGGTTTCACACTCGGTGTCTGCACACAGCCATGCACAGCATTAGAGTGTCCCAGCTGCCCTCCGTATGCCGTTAGCACTGGGGAACCCCATGGTCCATTTCCTCACCAAGCTGTAGATGATGCTCTGGAGAACACGGGCAGGAGTTTTCCACTGTCTATGACAGGTCTGCACTTCCCACCTCTACCCCTTGGCATTGCTTCCGGATGCTTCCCGTACCAACCTTGATGAAGGTGTCGATTTCAATTCTCCTGCGTTTGGCAAGTGCTTCAATCTCCACTTGGCAAATGGAGCACACGTACAGATGGTTCACAGCAGGGCCACCCCCAAACCTGGGCACAGGAAGAGGAATGGAGATACTGCAGAGAATGGAAATGCTTCCTAGCCCTGCATCCCAGAGAGATGGATGTTTACTCCAGACATAATGCCTTTACTCAGTATGCTGAGGGTCACAACATTGCTCTGGGACAATGCACTGATACAGCCCATTTGGTTTAGATTTGGAGGCTCTACCAAATATGAGTCCTTGCCAGTTCACACCGAGTACTGCACACCTTTGAGGTGCCCTGAGAAGCCTTTATGTCTTGGTCACTGCTAAGGTGTGAAACAAACCCTAAAACTCATTGGGAAAAAGACTGAAACGGCCAAACCCACCTGTTGTAGAGATATTCCCACACGTTTTGGGGTAGGATCACAACCAGGTCATCAATATAATGGTATTTATTAGGAGGAATCCCTGTGGAGGAGAGGCAAGAGGAAGAGTTAACCAGGGAACTCATTATTGCTGGGTATAGACACAAATAGGAAAAGGTTGATCTTCCTTGCTGAAAACTCTGATTCCAGACCCTGCTTTCTTTGCTAATGGAAGACTGGAGTTCGTTAACAGTGGAGGTTTCTCAATTCATGACCTCAATATCTAATCAAGTGCTTCATTTCCAATGGGAGGTTTATAAACACGAGGGCTTCCCAGGGCCGATGAAGCAGCAGAACAGTAAAACAGTATCAGCTCTCTTCAGCAGCACAAGCTCCATTCTCCAAACAAATACTGGAGGCCAATCTCGCTGATAGGGTAACACAGATAAATGCTGCCTTATCTGCTTTCTACAGGTTTGTTTTTAAAAACAAAAGGAGAACTGAAAACTGCTGTTTCCCAGCACTACACATCCCTTGGGATCAGCAAGACAATGGGGTAATTGTCTCCCTGAGCAGGCTGGAGTTTCTGCCAAAGAAGTGGATCCTACTGCAGTGTACACTGTATCAGGATGACAGCTCGAGCTTTTTTCTTGCATTTCCTAATGCACCAGGGAGTACAGTGGAGAGCTGCTATTCCCAGGTCCGGCAGCATTCCCTACCTCCATGAGAGCACAAGAAGGTGTGGTTGGTGATGGGACCAGGCTCAGCAAAGGTGTTGAATTTATTGAGCCACTCTCGGGAGATGTAGAACTGAAGTAAGCTGTGCTCCTTCATGCTGGCAAGGGACACGACTTTCTGGCGCTCCCGCACAGCCTCTTCACTGCTTTTCCTTAAATAAGGAGAGGAAAAGAAAATGGAAGCAATTCCTGAAAACTTAATGTTTGCAAAATACATTTCTGGGTATATCCTGTAGCCAGCAAGGACTGCTGCGTGCAGGGCAGAGCTCACCTGTAGAACAAGACGTAGGCTTCTGCATTCTGTACCACGGTCTCATGGACTTCAGTGACATACTGGTCATCAAACTCATACCACTGGCCGTTGATCACGTTCTGGCAGTAAGCTATGTAATGCCCACCTGGAACAGAGGACGCACAGCGCTGCTGGGATTCAGAGTGCACACAGCATTCAGGCCTGGGCTAATGTCAGCAACACAATCAGAATTAGCTGTTGATAGAGAATGGACACGGGAACAAAGAAGGCCTAATTCCTGTTCAGCCAAGCTTTGAGGAACAGCAGAGGCTGGCGCTGTCACCCTCATCTGCCTTCCATGGAAGGGCCTCTCAGTGAGGCTGAACATCAGGAAAGGGTTTGAGCCAGCCCAGTGGTGGGGATGGAATAGCTGCAGGGGATCTGTCAGAAGCTGCTCAGTTTACTTTTCAAAGGGCAGAGGATGAGCAAGCCTGGGAATGGAGGGAGCAGGCCTTACATTGTCCTGCATTCCAGGAGTGGTGTTGGCTCATCCTGGAACACCTTTCTGCTTTGCTCACACTCATCTCATTCCTATTCACATCTGTCTGCACTCACAAAGGACTTACTGCCTGCCGTGCCATGGTGACAGATGACTGACAGGAGATCATAGGTGGTGATCTGGGAGACACACTCCTTGGCTAGGAAGGGTCGCAGATCCAGCCCTTCCAAGGGGAAGGAGACATGGCTGCTGATCTTGAAGGAATACATCACCTCGTGCCGGAATCGCTTCAAGTGGATGCAAAGAATCTAAAAGACCAAGGAGAGAGAACACCAAAGCGTGGGTTTGCTGTGGGTATTCTGCTAAAACAGCACATCTCTGTCCAGCTGAGCCTTGCAGAAGTTCTTCACCTGGTGGTCATGAATCCTGCTGCCCCATCAGCCTGGTCTAGATACAGGACTTTGCCACCAAAGCAAACTGCCATTTCTGTTTCACCTGTTGCCTCACCCCCTCAGTGGCTGCTAAAAGAAAACTAGGAAACAAGGTGCTCTTTACTCACCTCCGGTAGCCTGAGGACTTTGCAGTACTTTACTCCATTCCGCAGCCTGAGGGAGGAAATGAACTGTGAGAAATCTTGCAAGCAAAGGGATGCCAAAAGGTAAATCTGAGTCTTGCTCACTTTAAAATCCAAGACAAATCCTGAATTCCAGGAGCAGCCAACTCAGGCTCCTTGCAGCATCCTTCCCAAATGAGGCATGGCATGAGCAGTTTCGTACCCTTCTTTCTTTCCTCAACCCCCCCTAAGCCAGCACTTTTCCAGTCTGTGATCAGTGACCTCTAAAGAGCAGAACTCTAGCATAAGCTACTCAGCAGAAGAAACATCCAGGCAGAGAGCACAACCAAATGTTTGACAGTAGTAGAAAGAAAGAAAGTTCCAGAAATATAGCATAATACAGATAATGCAAACTTACTTTTTACACCGTTCACAACTGTACATGTTGTCCCCTGTAGACAAAGAGGAGAAAGCCATTATGCAGTTACTCACAGCACACAATGCTGATATGCCTACATTTCCACCCAGGGCAGAGAAACCAAGTTAAGCAACCTCTTGGGAAGCCAAAAGAAGAGATCAAGGTGAGAAGAGATGACAAGCACTCCTCTCAATAAGTGTAGGCAAGAAAAAATGCAGTCAACTAGCAGAAACACACAACTGCCCATGAGAAGAAGTGAACATAGCGAATTGTTTGAATCCTCTGGATTTCCCATCCCTGAAAAGCCTCACTTCTGCTCAGAGATGCTGAACTGCCAACTTTTGGTACCACCAGTCTCCAAGTGAAATACTGAGGAAGGATTTCCAGGGGATTTACTCTGCCTCCAAAATGCCTGTGAACTACTTGTTTTGTGCTGACTTCACTGAAGAAAACTCACCCTTCAACTCATCTGCTGCGAAAAAGGCAGCAAGGCAATCCTCCAGTGTCACAACGGGACCCCAAAACCAGCTAGGGATACAGGACACCACAAACCTGCAGAAGAGAGGGGAACAAGAGAAAGTTATACATAAAATAGCTGGACAAGAGATCTGAAGGTATGTGACAGAACTAGAGGAACAGTAGGAAATGGTTTACGTGAAAAGGCTAAAAACCTGTGAGGTATCACACGCTGTCCTCCAAAACCTGGTTACAATCGACATGCTGCTGTAAAAGACACTTTATTTACAGCTGCTCTCCAGCACTTTAGAGCAAACCCCAGAAAAAAGAAGTCCTGCACAGGAACACACCTCCGGATATACTCCATGATGAAGGCAATCCAGCCTTGGGAGGCATAGTTGTCCCCACATGTCCCTGTTTTAGCTGGCACATTTTGGTAGATGGCAGAGTGCAGCTTGGCCAAATCCTCCTTCCCTGGGATTGGGAGTGACAAGTCCTGGAATGTCTCCACTGTCGTAGAAACCTGGGAATACCCAAAAGGAAAAAGTCTCTGTGTGTAATGGAGCTGAGACTTGAACTTCATCACCTTTTCTCACTGCTTGGATTTTGTTTAAGCTAGAAACCTGAGCTGGTACTAAGAGCAACTCACTCTGGCCACTTACTCACTGCTGTTAGCAGGATGGCTTCTGTCATGGTTTTTGTAGCACTGGAATTAGTTTTCAAACATGAATGTGATACTGCTAGGCCTACTCAGTAACAGCAAATAGATCTCTACAGAGAAATACAAGCTCTTGGCATGGCAGGTTTCTCACACCTTTCCCTGCCGTCCACCTATCATCATTGTAGCAGGCCTACTGCATCCTTGGGCATGTGGGAATAGAAGCATCACTTCCTAAGAAGAGATCTACAAGAAGACTGTGCTCTTTGACTGACAGCCACCAGGAGACTCACTCTGTCACAGGTGAGGCACTGCACCAGGCTGAGAATGGAGCCATCAAAGATGTCCGAAATCACACTGCGGTAGCGAAGTTCTTTCTTCTTTTTCCCAGAAGCCTGCATCTGGGCTGAAAGACAGACAAAGAAGCCCCATCATGAGCAACTCCTTCCCTGTCTCTTGTCTCAGCAGAGTCACACAGCACAAGAACAGAAGACAAGTGCTGTCCTGAGTGTTTAGACACCACTTGCATGCCAGTGAAACAGCAAAGCCCGTTGTAGGCTGACATGAAGAACATGAAGAACACTGCTGCTTTGTGCGGTACAAGAAAGGGGGAGGTAGCCAACTGAGCCAACACAAACGTGCCAGCTCTCAGCAGGCAGAAATTATCTTACTGGAAATCCTGTTGCCATCTTTTTACAGATTTAGAAGCCTGGCCCTGCTTTTCTGAGGTCTTGAAACATTTTGCTCTAAACTTTACACCTTACATCCTCTCCCCACTCGCCTGCCTGTGTAATTTGCCCTGTGACATCTACCATGTGTTCCCCTCGTGTCTCACACTGGAGAGGACTCTCCACAGCAGGCACTGGCCAAACACAAAGTTTTGTTTAATAACAAACCCTCTTCCCCATGCACACGTGCATGAAGACAGAGTGTTTTTCATCTGACCAGAACATCTGTGGCTGTGCTGACCTCAGCCAAGGGGCTGGGACACAGTTGAAGAAAGAATGCCATTACTGAACAGCTGTAGGGACAGTGGTATAACCACATGCCATTGTGCTTAGACTATGCAATGCTGAGGGATTTCAATTTGCAATTTGCCTGGGATGAAGAGACCAATTTGATAACAACAGAAGCCAGGCTCCAGTCTGAAGCCTAACAATGCTCCCAGCACTGGACTGACATCTGCAGCCTTAATTCTGCTATTGTGAGCCCAGGATGTCCAGGAGGTAGGATGCTTGCTCTCAATAACATCATCTTACAGTTCTTTGGCCCACATGCTATGTGTGGCAGACAAACGTTTACACGTCTCCACACTCCCCTAAAGGGACAGAGCTTGTGCCTGGACTTCATAGCCATTTGATTCATAACAAACACAGCATGCAGATGAGGGCACAGAAATCATTTCAGCCTCCTATACAAGAGGATACTAGAACATCTATTGTACCTAGAGCTTGACTTTTCCTGAAGGTTTACTGTAGTGTTTACCTAGTACTAGTTTAGAAAGCACTGATGTTCAGGGCAATCAGCACTCCTTACAGCTGGTTATCAAGAATCATGATGGACTGTTTCTCTCTTCTGTAAATGAGCCCCTCCTCCTCTGCATGCTCCCCCCTTCGCCTCCTAGCATACACTCTTTGCACTACCTTTCTTGAGGATGTAGGAAGGCCCAAGCCTGGCAGGACTGGAGCGAGGAGGACTGCTAGAGAGCTTGGAGTGCATGTCATGATGGACTGGACTGCAGGGACGTGAGGAGCAGCGCACGTAGGCATCATTGTCAGGTTCTGTTGGGGAAAATGGGGAGGGAGAAGAGCACTGGTGAAAACGCCAGTATGAAAGGCATCCCTATTGCAATCAGTGTCTGCCCAGCTCTGTGTTCCAGCACAGAATCTTTCCCAGTACACACAGTTCAGTGTCTATTAACTGTCCTGCTTGCACAGGTTGGCAGATTCAGCTCCCTCAGTGAACAGATACAAGTGCACACAGAGCTGTACAGAATACTTAATAATTGCATATAAAAAAATCCACAACCCACCATTTTTTCACACTTATGACTAATTAGGTTTTACAGCTTGCTCCTGTATCCATAATCCACATAAACAGCATTGCTGTCTTCAGTGCCAGCTGGCAGAGTAAGACTCATATAAAAAAGTGCTGAAAGATCGACTATGTTCAGTTTGAGGTGACTCCACACCTACGTCTTTTAACTGCTGCTCTTTTCTTTTTCCCAAGACACAGAAATGCACAAGCTGTGCCTCTCCCTTTCCTTTTCACAAAGCCCTCAGCCCACCATTAACAAATAACCTTCTTCCATGCCTTTTCCACAGCTAACATTTCCCCAGGCCAGCCTATCGGATAAAGTAATGCACACACACAAACCCTTTTCCTTAAATTAGGAAAGGTTTGGCAGAGGCAGTTATCACTGCCTTCAAGATGTTGTCTTTACTCAGCACTTTAGCCTAGCCCAGCACTTCTCTGGTTCACATATTACATTTTCTTACAGAAGCAATTGTGCACAAAGGCAGAATTACTTCCAGGGACACTGAGGAAAATCTTGGATGCAAAATCTCTTGAAACCCATAGAAGGAACAGTCAGTCGCATTATGTGTTGTCTGCCATTGTCCCTGTATAGGTTGATAACATGTCTTCTCACAACTAACACAACTGGAAGAGGTGTATACCTGGTGTCCTACATGGGCTGGCAGGACGGGGAGCTGGCAGCATCTCAGGAGAGGCTCTGCCATCAACTGGCATCATAGTAGTATCAACATCTGCATCCTCATCCACCTGCTCCGAGTTGCTGCGCCGATGGCCACAGGAGAACTTTCTGTCTTTCATCCTCTCTTTCTCTGAGATCCCTCTGCCTGCTTCATCCTGGATCAACAACTCTGTCTCTGCCAGGGAGCTGCTGCCCATGCTCCCTGTGGTCCGACTCTGACCATCTCCTTCACCTCTGTCACTGCTTGAGTCACAGGAGAGGAACTCATCCTCCGAAGGACTTCGGTCACCCTCTCGCTTGTCTTCCTGGTCACTGGTATCCAAATCCCTTGTCTCTGCAACAACTGGTTCTTTCAGCTCTTCATGAAGCTGATCCATCAGGCACCGCAGGAACTCCTGAGTGTCCTGAAAATCAGGAGTAATTCCATGTTAGTATCCATCCAGAAATGGGAGGGGCAAAAGAGGAGATGGCTCCATTCACAGCCCCTTTAAATGCTGCCCATTGCCACCTCTGCAACACAAAGATACCCTGCTAAAGCAGAGGGAGTATCCTGGTGATGTATCAAGAAGCCTGTCTGCTACATAAATGTTTTTAATTCCTAAATGATAAAAGGCCCAAGTTTTATCTGAACATCTTCACCTGAAAGACACTGAAAAGCTAGACAGTAGTCACAGCATGCAAACCATGATCTTACTTCTTGGTGTTTATCACTGGTAAGAGGCAAGAGGCAAGGAGACACCTACTGAAGACATCAGGCCGCAGAGAACAGACTCCTACCCACAAAACAGATTTCATGATTACTGACTTTGGCTCATGGCAACCCATCTTAACAGATTAAAATCTTTACTAAATAGGGAATAGAATCAGAAACCAAAGACCGTACAGTCTAGATACAAGCTCCAGCATTCATAATACATAGTAAAAGAATTGACACGTTGGCTTCAAAGGACCTGCTGGAAAGCAACTTGATAATCTGACACCTTCAGAAAGTTAATTATGATGTTTCTGTTATTTTATGGAAGTTTGGCTTTCAGCCTGCTCTTCCTTTCAACTTTATCTCTTTGCAGCTGAGTTTCCCAATCCAACGTGCTTCACATCAAAGATAAATATAGTTCTTTCATTAATCATCATTATTATTCTCTGTTTTGATGTTCTGCCAGTGCCACAGCTTAGATGCACTGTCACTTCTCTTGTAAATTCTCTAATCATAGTTTGATGTTTACATTTTATTCTGAAGAATAAATACAAGAGAGATGCTGATAAAAACAAGAAGAAAGGATACTATATTTAAATAAGATGTGGTTTGCTCTAAGTCCCAGAAAAAGAAGGCAGAACATTCACATCTTTAATTTTTTAGAACACATTCATCAAGGTTTCTCAGCTCTGAATAAATAATACCTAACTCCCGTATGGGATGTATCAACAGATCTTAAAGCCCTCTATAAAGAAGATGATCATCATAATTCCAGAGGTAAGGAAGCTGACACAGGAAAATGCACTGATTTGGTATCAGCAAGCTGGAAGCAAAGCCTGGAGGAGAGCCCAGATCTCTTAAATACTTACACAGAATGGACATGACCCAAGCTCAAGCTTTTCCTCCTGCATCGCTGCTGCAGGAAGAAAAATCCCACCACCTCTGGAATAATGGCATAGTTTTGAGGACCCACCTGCTGTGCATAGCCTCGGAACATAGGATTGACAAGTTTAATCCCATGGGATAGACTGCTTGGAACAACATAACTTGGACTGTTTAGATATGGAAAAGAGAAAGAAAAAAGAAGTTAATTTGATTATCAGGCCTGGAGCCAGTTTGTCTAATAAGCCACAGAACAGGGTGTGGTAACTAGTTAAAGAGGATCTGCAAAACCTGGGCATATATTTGTCTTTGAGTTGGATGACACACAAATGAAGAGAGAGAAAACATCCATAGTCATTTCAGTCTGTCCTTCCAGAGAGACTCTTCTCTAGAGCATATTTAACTTAAAGCTCTGTCCTCTGTATCATCTCAAGCAATTTTTTCCAGAGCAGGGTTTTGCATTTAGTTACTTGGTTTGATTTGCAGCACTGCATCTGTCTCAACATCTGGGTGGGTTGACCACCCATTAAATGAGGTAAATCAAAACCAATATGAAAATGACATTGTATTGCTTCGAAGTCTACAGCCTTCTCTTCCAGGAAGATACAGTTCGCTTTTGCTCTTTATCTTACTTATCCCTTCTTAACAATTAACATGAAACAAACATGCAGTGCCATTAAATTTCTTCCTTTTGTTTCAGTCGATTGCACAGAGCAGACATCTTCAGGTTTAAACAGAGCTGCATTATTTTACAATGCCCTTTGAACTGGTCTAGAATTTGAACCAATAGAGAACATTTCCCCAAGAACCAACTTATATCTTCCACTCTTCAGCAGAAATTCCTGTATAACTTTTTCTGTCCAAATCATCAACTCCTCTGCTAATCAGGAGCAGTGCAACTAGGTGCTGGTCAGTCCATGCAAAATGGACTTTCTTTTGCGTAGAAATGAGCAAAGTATTCCCTTTCTTTACCATTTCTAATTAATTGCAAAAGGAAACTAATATAGCTATGAATCACAGAATTATAGAATAGCTAGGGTTAGAAAGGACCTTAAGATCATCTAATTCCAACCCCCCGGCCTGTTCAGATTAAGTTAGGAAGTGACCACTCACCGTTTCTTATGCCAGACCTCAGACACCAGCTTTTGGTAACTTTTGCACAGTGCTGGTTTCTTATCCGTGCGGACCAGTCCACCACATTCCAGAAAGAACTGTGTGAGAGGTGGGCTACAAGAAAAAAACAGACTTCAGAGCACAGAAATTTCTTCTCTGCTTCTATATAAGGTTTATCAAAACTTAAATGCACACCTTTTGAAAGCATGCTTAAGATACTGTTTTTAAATCAAGGAAAGAAGTTATTCTAGATGCAGACTTCTAACTTGAAACAAATGGAAAAGGCTGATCTGAATCTGTTAACAGTACAGGGAAGACATCCTGGAATTAGTTCTCAGCAGTATGGCTAGAGAATATTTGAGGATATGGGTGGTTAGAATGATACCACTGGGGAGAACAGAAATGTGACATGGCTTCCCATCTCTGTCACAATGGAAATGATGGATTTTTACTTCAAGCACTCACCTAAACTTGAGGCTTGTATGTAGCCACAGGTTGACTATTCACTCATTTTCCTACTCTAAACATTCTGCTGCCCTAAACAAATACTAAATCTTTCTGCACGTAGCCTGGCTGATTTCTCTTTGCAAGACTTATGAGATGCCACTTTTGATATTTAGTGAAGTCTAGTAAATAACCTACTGAAAGGCCCTAACGCCTACCAGTTAGAGAGAGCCTGAAGTGCTGCATTCATGTAGCAGGAGTTCCCAAGATTTTTCATTCCAGTAAGGCCTAAAGCACAAACAAGAGAGGCATGAAACACTTTCCAGACAAGCTGTTTTCTACATTCCTCCCCAAAGGAGAGGGAACTCAGCCCTTTCTAGGCAATCTTCACAGTCTGCTCTTAGGAACCTCCTAGTGCAGGTCCTACAGATTGCAGTTACCCTCACAGCCCTTTTATCAACTTGATTCAGTTACCTCTTGGTTTCAAATCATCATCCTCCGATTCAGATTCACCTTCATCAGCCACTGCAATTGGAACAGCTTTCAGAGGATGAGCAGACAACGGTGATTCCTAGATTAAAGACAGAGAAATAAGCAACATGAGAGGCTTGCCTGGAGAGACACTATCCTCCACATAAATCAAGCCAGCCTTTAAATATAATGCACTCTGGAGAGAGAATAACCAGTTGCACTGTCTGCTGTTCTCACTAATGCAAGAAGAGGGTGGAAATTGTACCATTACTGCTTCCAATATAGATGATAACAGAAACATCACGAATATGCGGCAGTGACACAAGTTCATGTGTTTTCGGTCTAACAGCTAAAACTTCCATGGATGCTGCATTGAAAATGAAGATGTGACAGAAGACAGAAGCAGGATGTCACAAAGAAAGGTGAAAAAACCCGTGAAAACGGGTATCAAGTCATCTGAAAGTCTTCTTGCTGGGAGATGCTACTACTGCTCCCCTGGCTACAAGTAGCCACTTTCAGCAAAAGAGTTCCTATCACAACAGAAGCCTCAACAACAGCAGAAAACACTTGGTTCATTTTGCAACAGGTAAATGAAAACCCTGCCAAGAGCTCAACCCTGGCATGCTGGGACAGACCCACCGGGTCAGTGAACTTTACTGGTGGTGACTGAGTGTGCGCTGCCAGCCGCTGGTCCAGGAACACCTCCTTCTCACAAGCATAACACCAGATGCGGAACGTGGTCAGATTCACCGTCAGGTTGTGCTTTTTGGCCTACAAATTAAAAGGTGAAATAATGAATCTGGCTCAAGTTGAAGCACTGAACTACAGATTAGGTAATGGGGAAAATCCTACTCTGTATTAAGATGGAAAACAGAAAATTCACCTGTGCATGAAGTGTGCTGTGGTCAGCAAAGGATTCCCCACAACCAACGTAAGGACAACCGATCTAGTGAGAGAAAAGAGCACAAGTACAATGGACACACCAAATTAGACCCTTCATGAAAAACTCTGCAACTCCAGTCTCACCAGCAGCTGCAGCTTCAGAATTGATCTTACCAATTTTCTAACCTGCTTTTTACTCAGGGCCTGGAATAAGACTAAAAACTGGAACTGTTTGATTTAAGAAAGAAAACCGGGAACAAGGTTTGCACCCACATAAAGGCTTCATTCCAAGGCAACTGCTCCAATGGGCAGCTCATCTGAGCGGTCTCACAATGTCTGCACATTCTAGTGTAAAAATAAACTGCCCCTGCCCACCCGCATGTCCCTTGTCATTCCTTTCCACCTCACTGCCCTGAGCAACATCTGATGTCTCACACTTGCAGCCTCCCTTCACAGCCGTCAGCAGAGGCAGGACCCAGCCAACGGCAATGCTGGGCATTTTATTCATTCCTACTGAGACTACCAGAGGACAATGACCTCAGGGGAGTAAACTGTTACCTCTTGGTGTATTTTGACAGTGTT
Organism: Loriculus beryllinus; assembly: GCA_039877255.1. Taxonomy (NCBI): domain Eukaryota; kingdom Metazoa; phylum Chordata; class Aves; order Psittaciformes; family Psittacidae; genus Loriculus; species Loriculus beryllinus. Next base: position 12,544 of record JBCJKH010047051.1, read on the forward strand.
AGTCTTTAATCTAGTGAGTCTTTTCCTTGGAAGCCATCAAAAACCAGTGGATAGTTCTACTGTGAACCCCCTCTTTGCTTCCTGCTCTTTTTGTTTTCCAGTGTAAATGATATTAAAGAGAAGTCCCACCATATCATGCACACAAACAGCAAGCCGTTTTTACCTGAAGACAAGCCCAGAGATTTGGTCCCACGGCTCCACAAGACTGGCAAGTTCCCTGCATATTGATGATAAAAGAAGGTTTGTTTGTTTGGTTGGTTTTTAAGTAACTAGTCCTACAAGAGTGAGAAGACAGGCCTGACCAACCTGCAGCTCACAGGGTTTCATTTCTTAATACATTTCCAATTAAATATAACATTTGCAGCATTTTAGCTAAGTGACACCTTTGAAGAGGATAAAGTGACAGTGAGAAATAGATCAGGTGGGGTCAACAAAGAATTTATGGGATATGTGCAGGGTACATGAGCATTGGAAGAAAAGTTTCTGCCTCACCGCTGTGGAGATAGGCAGCATTTTCTTAGAAAAGCAAACATGCAAACCCATGCACAATAGCTAAAAGGGAAAGGACTGACAACCAGAACATGTTGTACCTTGGATTTGAGCAACAGATCATCTCTGGTCACCTCTCCTATGGAATCCAGGTGAGGACAGATGTCTCTTGTATCCCCCATTTTCACTAATGCTCGCTTGCAAGGGGGGTGTTTTCCTAAGACAAGAAAGGATAGTTCTTTTCAGATATAGGTTAGATTCGCTCTCACAGATTGTAAGAAGATAAATTAGCATGATTTGTATTAGATATGATGATATCCATCTTTGAAGTTCAGAGATCAAAACGAATCTAAATCCGGAACCAGTCACATTAGTGAGCACAGTTCTGATCCACTGCTTAATGGCTGCATTGCAGGATCATAGATAAGGGAGGAGAAGGAGACACATGAATAAAGCTCATAATCTGTAAAAGAAGTAATGTTCAGAGGTGCAGGGAGCTGCTCAGCACCCAGGAGTAGCTTCAGCAGCACAGCTGTCAGGTATATGGATGGATTTGCTGTAGCCTCAAAATGAAAGCAGCAGTACACCAACCTAATGACCACCCTCTTAACCTTAAACTCCCAGACTGTCTGCATCACAAAGCATCTCTGGATGATGCAGAGTCCTACAGCAATAAATAAAAGCTCCCATTAACCCCCCTATATAAACGTATATAGACTATACCATGAATACTCTATGAACATGACTAGACTGATAAGCTACACTACCCCCTCAGAAACTGGGTGTGCTGAGCCAGCTCAGCAGGTGGGGTGGGAAAACCAACGCAGAGATCTGAACAGACAGGCAGAGGGAAAAGAGATAAATCTAATGAGCTTGTTTGCATGAAACTTAGATTAAAAGTGAAAGGGTGCAGCAGCCCAAGACACACGTATTTAACCTATGATGTCTAAGGGCTTCATGCTACCCACACTGTGCTGATCTGAATCTAGCATTTAGTTATTACACTACTTTATCAAGCATTAAAAATATGATGACTGTTCTAAACGCAGCTGAGCAAGAGGGAATTAGATTTAAGTGATCTGTAACACAGACAACCAGTCTGCAGTCCCTAAGGAGTTTACCATTTATTTGATAGGTAGCTTTTGAACAATGAGCCACATAACTCTCAAAGACTGTACAAAATGTACCAACTAGAGGATTTCATAGCTGCATATTTATGATCATGATAAACACTTCTGTGGTGGTTCGTAGGTAGGTAAGACTTTAAACATGTCTTGGTAACAAAAAATATAATCAAAAGAGTTTGTGTTTCTTAAGTGTAGTTTAAGTAACCTCACTCATTGCTGTTGAGAAAAGAAGGTAAATGATACTAATAACACAAACCAGGCTCCAAAATATTACTACTGGCTGGAAATGAAGCAGATATGAAAAGCCCACATCATTACAAAAAAATAAGTGGAAAAATCTGATTAACTTGACATTACGGACTCCAGCAGCAAGGTTGCTACACTGCTGTTTTCCCATTTTGAGGACATTTTAAAGAATTCTCAGTGAATCACTGGCAGTGGGGGGAAAGAGAAAAAAAAAAAAAGAAAAGGAAAAATGAATAAGCCATATCAGTAACACTTATCTTGGGAGCTGAAAAGCTTGCCTAGCACCTTGCTTTGGCAGAAGACAAACCTCATGTTTATGCCAATGTTTTCCCAGAACTCTGGAACGGAATAAACTGAACTGGAAGAGCAAAGCAAAACTGGAGGGGGAAGAAATAGTATTTGCATGCTAGAAAACACATTACTGGTTGTAACCAGGATCTCAATAACCTGTGAAAAGATGTTTAAACAAACAACAAGCAATTTCATGCAGCTTCACAGAGAAGTACTATGTTACAAATGCTGATTTAAAAGACAAGTGACAGAAGCATGGTATCTTTGACTAACACACAAAACTGGGACACTTTCAGGCTCTGAGATCCTTCAAACTCAAACCCTCTTCCCAAATGCATCAGCTGGTTCAGTTAACAACACGAAAAAAAGGTATCAATGCCATGTTTGCTATTTCACCTTCCTTGATTTCTTATCCCTTTCCAAGAACACGTTTCCCAGGAAACCTAATGAACAAATTGTTGGGTTAAAATTAATTCCAGACCTCTTAATCTTCACCATCTTAAGCTAACTGGGAAGTGGGTCTGGAGCTCATGGTGTTAAGTACAGTCTTGTGGATGTGGATGGTTTTTAGCTCATTCCACAGGACACCCCCCTCCACTTGAAATTAAACCCTTTAAACTTCCCAGCATTAGGATGTTAATCTTCTCACCCAGGGCTTCCCTTTCTGAACAAACCAAGGAAAACCTCCTTTTTGCTTCCCAGACCTGACTGGATGCATCAGAAAAGATTTGAGTCATAACTGTTCAGAAGGAAGTATTTAATCCCTACCTTCCCACGACTGTGCCCTAAGAGCTTTAGGCGGCACATACAGCTCTAATGCTACTCAGGAAACTAGGAGTTTCATAAAAGCACTGTCAAAACTTTATCTGTGCTTGTCAAAATGTACTGTGTATGATGGGAAAAGAAGTTACCTTAAAACAAGTCTTTCAGCCTGTCTTTCTCAAGCACCACTGTGGAAGAAACAGTACATGAACATGTCAGAACAACTCCACAGTAACTGCAACCTACTTTCAGTTGCTTAAACTGCTGCCAAACCCAGTGTCTACATTAACACATTTCTTGGTTTTGTGGGGTTTTTTGTTGGGTTTTTTTTTTTTCTGCTTAAATCAACTGGTTTTGTACCAAAGCTAGAGCCAGCTGTCAAGAATCTCAGATGCATGCAGCCTGATGCTCTGAGGAATAACTTAGTATGAATGAAAGAAATCTCAACGCTGCTCATCCCAAAGCTGACAGGTCTGCTCACTCACCTTGCATAACCTACCTAGATAAAGGAGTATGTGCAGTAGTTCTTAATGACGTTTTATACTTGAGATACTGAAGAAAAACATATTTACTCAGCAAACCCACTAACAAGGAAGAACCAGGAACTTCTGACTCTTCGCTGAACGTTTGAACTGCATCACATATTGGAAATCCGAGTGGTTTATGTAGAACAGGCAAAGGGGGCCAGGTTTTAACACAGATTTTTTACTAGCGATCACAACATGACGGCACACCTAGAGATGTAGCTTTTAAGAAAAATACACCTTTGGGAACCCCTCCTTTGCTCTGCTACGTCACTCCTCAGCACAACAGACCCTAAAATACAAGTCTTCCCTTAACAGACACTACAGCTGTTAAGCGTGAGTGAAGTTCAATATAAAGATGCCTGCACGCTAGATCTGGGTAGGACGAGTAACCGGCCGAGCCACCAGCCGCTCCGCAGGGTCCTGCTCCGAGGGTCGCGGAGGCGCCGATGCCACTGTCACCCCGTGGCAGCCACCAGGCCCCGGGGGCTGCAGGACCGCCCCGCTGTCCGGGCACCGCAGGCCCTCAGGGGGCCCGGCCTAGAGCCCCCTCGGCTGCTGCTGCTGCATCATCCCCGGTGTGGCGTGGCGCTGCCGCCCTCCTCACAACACCGCGTCCGAGGCGTGACAGGCCCCGAGGCCCAACCGCCCCCCGGCCCTTCTCACCTGCGGGATGCCCGGGGCGCCGCTGCCCCCTCCCCGCGGGGGGCTGCGCTTGAGGCCGGATCACAGGGTAGGCCGCGCCCTGCGGCCCGATGCGGGGAAGCGCCGCGGCGCCCCGAGCAGTGCGGGGAGGCGGTGGCGGAGCGACGGGGGCCGAGCAGGCCGGGGGCGGGGCGGGGGCCGGGCAGCGGCGGGGCGGAGCGGGGCTGGGCGGGGAGGAGGCGGTGGCGGCGGCGCTGCGCCTGCAGGTCCCGGGGGGCCGTCCCAAGGGCTCCACATGTGGAGGACCCGGAGGCGCGTTTCCCCTCTGGCATCCCTGACAGACACCGGCGTGGCGGGGCTGCTCTGCGGGGATAAACAGAAGAACTTCGGGACTTACGCGGGAGCTCATTACGAAAGATAACGGGAGGGCACGTGGTGGGCTGGGCCCGGCGGAGCGGAGCGGAGCGGAGCGGAGCGGTGTGTTCCCGGAACCGGCGGATCGTGCCTGCCGCGGTGCTGGCGGATGGGCGGGGCTGCCCGGCTTCGTCGCGGGGCTGCCTGGCTTCGTCGCGGGGCTGTGGCGTCATTGCGGCGCGACGCTCCCGGTGCGGCGGTGGCGTTGTTGTGGGGTACGGGCGGCGGTGTGGCGGCTGTACCGGCTGTACCGCGGAGCCATGCCGGCCAAGAAGTCCTTCCGCCAGCGGAGAGGGGACTCCGAGGAGGAGGAGGAGGACGAGCAGGTCGCCGAGGAGGTCAGGTGGGTCCGCGGGGAGCCCGGCTGGGCACGGCGGTGCTGGGGACCGGCGGTGGTCCGGCCGTGTCTCGCCGTCACACGGTCACGGAGCGCTGTCGTGTTACAGCTTCACCGCATCGCGTCACACCGTTACCCCGTCACGTCCCTGTGTCACTGCCTCCCGGGGCCCCGCGCCGGGAGGAGTTCGGCCCCGGGAGTCTGATGCTTCCGGGAGCAGAAGGAGGACCGGAGGTCTGCCCCCGGGGGCCTCGGTCCCTCTCCTCCCTTCCCGCTGGCCGGGAGCGGGAAGCGTTTGCGAGGGGCCAGCCCCGGAGGCCTCCAAAGCAGCGCTTGGGCATGGGTGACGGGCAGACCCTCTGCTCCCTCTTGGCACCTGCCTGCTCGCTGACATCGCACACCACTGGTAACCTTCACTTCTCGTCACTCCAGCCTTTTGAAATCCGGCACTCACAGATGATCTGTCTTGTTCTCAGTGCTTTGAGTTCCAAGCAAAGTCTTTCTGGTGCCTGAAAAATATGTTATGATACACAGTTAATGGCAGGTACTGAAAGATGTGTCTTTCAGTCAGCCTGGATATCTGATGAAGTCAAGAGTGTGCGTCAATTTATAGGGATGTGATATTTAGATTTACCATCAACTTTCTTCTAAGTCATCCATGCACTGATGTATCTGTACCTCTCAGCTGTGTTACGTTCACTTAGGAGCTGCTGCTACTTCTGCTGTAAATGGAAAGCTAGTGTTGATCATTGAAGGAGGAAAGGTGCCCCACATTTTGTGTTAGTGACCCTGTGTTCTGCTGCAGAGAGAATATTGGCTGGGGACTCGACTGAAACCGGTGGTCCTCAGCTTATTCTTCCTATATTGGCACCTTATTAAAGCCTGTCAACGTTTGGGTGCTTCTTTCCTCAACTAAGAAGACATGTTGAAGGGACGTAACCAGCAGGTGCCATGTGGGTTTTGTTTTGGGCGGTTTTTTTGATTGCTTTAAATAAATGGAATTGCTTAAATAAAGTAAAATAAAAAATAATCTGTAACCAGACAAGTGGACACTGGTACAGAATCATAGAATCACAGGATGGTTTTATTTGGAAGGGACCTTAAAGCTCATCCAGTTCTAAACCTTGTCCAACCTGGCCTTGAACACTGCCAGGGATGGGACATGCAGAAGTCTGAAACAAAGTCTATCTAGAAGATTCTGTATTAACTGCAAAAAGTCAAATTGAATCCATTTGTTAAGACCAAGGCATCAAGTCCTAAGTCAAATGTTTTTTCTTCAGGTTAAAACTTGAGGAAGCCAAAGAAGTTCAGAACCTCAGAAAGCGACCTAATGGGGTGAGGTAAGGGATGTGGCACCAAGGATTTGGAGTTGGGTTTTGTCCCTGTGTGAAATGTAACAGTGAATATGTCTCTTGTCACCTGCCTCCTGGCAGTAGAAACCGTTACATGTCAGATAGTGCCTATCCTGTGTTCTTGATAGAGAAGTTTCCACATGAAAGCCTGAGGTTGGAAAAGGGCAGGAGTTTGGCACAAGTGTGCAGTGTCAAGTTTACAGTGAGCAAAGTCTGTTCTGTGTCCTGGCCAAAAAAGATTAGGATTGGGATTTACTATTAAATGTATTTTCATCAGATTACTTCAGTACTGCACATGTGGTTTAAAACTGGACACACTCACACCTCCTCCACTCTAATTCCCCTCTCCCCTCTCATCTACTGCTGTTGATGAGCTGATGAGTTCATTGAAATGTGCACCAGCAGCAGACTTGTTCCTTATTTTGGTGACTCATTGGAAGGCACTAAAAACTGCCTTAACTTCTCAGCTCTCTGAAACAGTAATAGCTCCTCTATCCATGTGGAGGGATTGGGAACATTGACAGTTTAGCGTTGATGCAGTGTGTGAGACCATCTGCTAGATCTAGAGAAGGATAACGAAGTGCAGCATTGTTGGTAATATGTTCCATTCCACTGAATTCTGTTTACTTTCTGTATCTGCCTGACTAGCGCTGTAGCTCTGCTTGTGGGAGAGAAGCTGCAGGAAGAAGCAACACTTGTGGTGAGTGCCAGGCGCTTGCTTTCATCACCTCGGTGTGGAGATGTAATGATGTGTGGTCCAGCTGATCCCTGAACAGGTCTGACCTGGGCAGGGGTAGGACTGATGGCACAGCTCAATACTTAAATGTTTTCTGTGGTTTTATCCAGATTTCAAAGACTAGCATTAAACTAGAGGGAAGCTTCAGGGTTTCTTATTATTTCTTGTTTTACAGGATGATCCATTTAAGATAAAATCGGGGGGAATGGTGGACATGAAGAAGCTGAAAGAAAGAGGCAAGGACAGGTGGGTGCATGTGAGCTCTGAAGACCTCTCCTTGGATTACTATTAAAACATAGCTCATAATGAAGTAACTAGATGTTGTTTTGCTTAGAGGAGTTTAACATAATGCACTTTGGCCAGTTACTGTTGCCCTAACTTGATAAATCAGTTTAAAAAAACCCCAGACAACTAACCCCAAAACTCTAAGCATTGTGGTTTCTGTTTAGGATTAACGAGGAGGAAGATCTGAACTTGGGAACTTCCTTCTCAGCTGAAACCAACAGGAGAGATGAAGATGCTGACATGTAAGTTGTGCTGTGATGTGTCTGTGACGTTGAATTTGGGGTTGGGTGTCCCTTCACGATTTAATTATTTGTCTTGGATTCTGAGCAGTCCCAGAACATCTTCCCAGTTCTCACTGGAACTTCCACTTGCCCTTTTCACCCCCTGGCTACCAGGCTTGAGAAGGCTTTTCCATTGACAAAGATGGGAACTGCCAACCAGCTAGTTTAACACCTAATACTGGTGGGAGCCTTCTCTTCTGGCCATGAAAGAGCTTGGAGGATCTGCTAGTTTATTGGATAGAGTAGCAAATATCTTCCTTCTTGTAGTTGATGTTAGCTGAGTTGTTTTGGGAGAGATTACTCTTTCCTCTCTCCTAGCTGTCAGGACAGAGATGCAGTTGTACTTGGTAGTGCTACAACAGACCACAGGAAACAGGATTAAATATTGTGTGTCCCTTGTGTGCTGCTGTTTAGGATGAAGTACATTGAGACTGAGTTGAAGAAGAGAAAAGGTATTGTAGAGAATGAGGAGCAGAAAGTGAAGCTTAAGAATGCCGAAGATTCCCTCTATGAGCTGCCAGAGAACATCCGTGTCTCCTCTGCCAAGAAGACTGAGGAGATGCTGTCCAACCAGATGCTGAGCGGCATTCCTGAAGTGGACCTGGGAATTGAGTATGTAGTTCACAGATCTGGTGGTTATGGCCTGAATTGACAGGGTGACTAACTGTTGAGTGACAGAGCAGCAGTAGGGCTGGATTACACAGCCCTGGTGTGGCTCTCTAGTGGGATGGAGTCTTGTTCTGGGTTAGGGCAGTACCTGCCACAGTGTGTTCTACATAGCAACAGGCTCTAATGCAGCTCTGTGATTTGTGGCAACAGGCTCTTAATTTTTGTGACCTGAATCTAGCAATTTTAGAGAGGATCCATTTATGCCCTGTGCTGGAAGAGGAACAAAGTGTCTGTTTCTATAGCACTCACAAAAAAGCACATCAAATGCCATAGCAGTGCTATTATTACCCCCTGGATCCACCCACTTGGCAGTTCTTTGCCTACTGCCCTTTCTAAATAGGATTTTTCTTTTTCTTTGTTTTTCTTTTAGTGCAAAAATAAAAAACATCATCTCAACTGAAGAGGCCAAGGCCAAGCTGCTGGCAGAGCAGCAAAACAAAAAGAAAGACAGCGAAACTTCCTTTGTTCCCACCAACATGGCTGTTAACTATGTTCAGCACAACAGATGTAAGTCTCTTGTATCTCTCCTGATCCAGGTGTGACCCTTTCCTCTGCAAAGAAAAGCAATCATTTGGGACAGAGTCTGATGTAGGAGAAATTAATTGATGTATCAGCACAAGCAGCTGTCTGATTCCTTTTTCTGGGATGCTCATATAGACCCCATCTGGCTTGGTCTTTTTCTTCCATCCGCTGGCCAGGAGAGGGACATATTACTCATGGCTGGATTTGCTGCTCTTGACCTCCCAGCTGACACTGCCTCATAAATTTCAAGACTCTTTAAGTTGTGTACTGGAAATGCCTGCCTCGTGTGGGATTATAAATGGTGGTTTGTAATTGAGAGAATCCATTTTGTAGGCTGCCAAAGCAGACAGGTGGTCAGGCAAACGTAGACCTTACTAGACGGGAGATGAGAATTCATTTCCGGGAGAGACTCTCATACTGCAGCCATCTGGAGGAAAGGCAGCCTTCTGCTGCGTCTAACCATGCTTACAGGGGTGATTTAGAGTCAGATTTGTATGTTCTGAAGGAAATTAAGTGTCTTTGGGCTGCTTCTGATGAAATAGTGATACTGAAAATTGCTGTATCCCATCTTGCATGTATTGATTATGCATAGAAACTAATTACAAGAGCGTTTGTTCTGAGGTTCTGTTGCTTCTGCTTAAGATCCGTTGTAACAGATGCCACAGAAATACGTCTGTGTGCATAACACTGCTCCAGGTAATACTCTTTATCTGATGTTTTTGTTCTTTCAGTTTATCATGAGGAGCTAAATGCACCAGTGCGAAGGAACAGAGAAGAGCCAAAGCCCCGTCCACTGAGAGTGGGGGATACGGAGAGGCCAGAACCTGAACGTAAGTTCCTAATCTCAGACTCTTTAGGAGTCTTGCACAGAGAAATGATACAACTCTTGTTATCTCGTTTTCTTTGTGTGCCCTGAGGTAGTGGGCAAACAGAGTGATCCATTGCACTTGATGTACCCCTACATCACAGCTGGCTGACAAGGGTTTGTTGAAAGGGGAATAGCAAGGGAGTATCAGGTTAGGGAGCATTGACAGCTGAAGCAATAACCTTCTACATAGCAAGGGCCTGTATAAGAGAATTAGTGGGGTTAAGGAACCCCATGTGAAAGGACAGGGGAGTAATATTGCCTTCTCCTTCTTTTGAAGGGTCTCCTCCAAATCGCAAACGTCCCCTCAATGAAAAAGCAACCGATGATTATCACTATGAGAAATTCAAGAAGATGAATAGGCGATACTGATGAACGTGGGTTGAAGTCTTTGCAGTTGATCTGATTTTCCGCTAATAAATGATTCTGTGTCTATGGCCTGCAATGGATGTGGGTAGTGTCACTACCTTCGCATGCTGGTGTTGCCTGCAAAGCTTTTCTTGTGCTCTTGTAGTGAATCACTTCACAGTTGATTGTGAACTCTTTGGTCGGTAAAAGCCTGTACATAACTTATTTCCAGTTATAAAACTTCTTTTATAAGAACATGAGCTTTCATGGTTGGCATTTTTTAGTGATTTTACAGACTCCTTTTCCTTCTTAAAATCTTTTAAGAGCAGCAGTGCTGTTTGCCTTGTAAATATAAAGGGGAGGTTTAAAGCCAGTTTGTTTGAATTTAACTTCATAAGAGACTTGTGTTGGTTTATATCTTTCTCTTCCCTGTAGACTTACTTCTGTAGGAGTTCACTTAGTTTTATTTTAGCTGTTGAAGAAAGTGGGGTCAGGTTGTAGCTTGAATTGGAGGAAAATCTCATTTTCAGTTGTTAGGACAGGGTCAGTGTGATGGCTGGTGCAGAGGCCCTACAACCATTGTAATGTGTGGAACGTGAAGGCAGGATTTGCAACTTGCAGATAATAAAAGTGGTTTGAAGTGATCATAAATGATGTTTTTCCTTCTGGGATACACGCTGATGGTTTCTGTGTGTCGGGGATAAGAGTATCCATGGCTGCGCAGGGGTCCGTGTCCCGTCGCTCAAGAGGGGAGACTCCATAAGTGGTGAAGGAGCCTCGGAGGGGGAAAAGTCTCTAGGTCAGGTAAATGGGGCGGTTTATCCCTAAGCCTGTGCCCCCATGCTGGTCGGGGATGTCGCCGCTGCTCTGCCCGCCCCCGAGCGCTGTGTTTAACCAAGTGTACCACACGAGGCCGCCATTTAGCTAACTACGGTTAGCCCGGCCAACATGGCGGCCGCCCTCAGCGTCAGCCCCGCCTCTGCCCGCACCCAACATGGCGGCGGCGGAAGCGGCGTTGTGGGGCGGAAGCGGCGGCGGCGGAGGCCGGCGTTGGGGCCGGGCCGGTCATGAAGCTATGGCGGGGCTCGCTGAGGGCGGGCCTGGCTCTGGTGCTGCTGCCGCTCCTTACGCCTGCGAGCGCCGTGGAGCCCATCAGCCTGGGGCTGGCGATCGCGGGCGCTGCCGCCTCGGCCCTTACCGGTTTCATCTCCTACCCGCGGCTCTACTGCTACTTCAGGGAGTGCTGCCTCCAGAAGCACGACCAGCGCGCCGCCGCCGGTGCGGGGCCGGGGCGGGATGGAGGGGTGCTGGGGGGGGCGAGAGGGGATGAGGGGACATTGCGGGGTACGAGGAGGGCATTGAGGGGTGCAGGGGCTCCGGGAACCATGCAGGGCCCGTGTGTCCTCCCCGTGTGGCCCCAGCTCGGCCGGCCCTTTGCCCGGCCATGGCGGGCTTCACAGCCGGGTGGGTGTGGGATCCTCCTCAAAGGAGGCAGAAGCCGAGAGGAGCCTGCTCCCTCCTCGCTGCTGCTGATGTTCTCCTCATCCAGCTCTGCAGGACAATCTGGACAAGAAGCTGTTCGGGCAGCACCTGGTGAGCAAGGTGATTGTGAAGGCCGTGAAGGGCTTCTTGAACAACACCAATGCCAAAAAACCTCTTGCCCTTTCCCTGCACGGGTGGACTGGAACAGGGAAGAACTTTGTCAGTAAGATAGTCGCCGAAAGCATTTATAAAAGAGGTCTGCAGAGTAAATACGTCCATCAGTTCGTGGCAACTTTACACTTCCCTCATGCTCACAGCATCAATCTCTACAAGGTAAGAGGGTGCTGCGGAACCCGTGGGGCATAGCTCTGCTGCAGTGACTGCTGTATTGAACTATAAATGCTATGGCATGAGCAGTGCTAGAAATGTAGATGTTATTTATGCAGTAAATTGTAGCTTACGCTCGTTTTGGAATCTTCTGTACAGAACTGAGTAAATCCTAACATCCATCAGGACTGATTTTCCTGTGAATGTGAAGGGGGTTTGTATGTGTTTTGAGCCTCTATGATTCATTTTCATGCTATACTTTGTCTAGAGATGTGACCAACATGAGTGTGGTTCAGCAGGTCTCCATGGTTAGGTGATATGGTGACCTCCAGGTGTGTCAGGTACCATGGCAAGCTGGAGCTTGCTCTCTGAGGCACAGTTGTGCTTTCCAGCTTTGCTGCACGCTGAACAGTTTCATTTAGTTTTTCTGTGCATCCATTTCCCAGCTGTGAAACAAAACCAATAAAATATCCTTCTGTCAGAAATGTACAGAATGTATTTGGAATGGTTCTGTCAGTTTGTAAGTGTCAATGCAGCTGTGTAGGCAGGTGGATATCATAAAATAGTTCGGATTGGAAAGGACCTTAAGATGATCCAGTTCCAACCCCCTGCCATGGGCAGGGACACCTCACACTAAACCATGGCACCCAAGGCTTCGTCCAACCTGGC
>JBCJKH010047053.1:0-27481 GCA_039877255.1 Loriculus beryllinus
AGATGAGGTCCCTTTCATCTCTTTTAGAATAGAACAAGTCCAGTAATTGTTCATCTAAGGAGTAACAGCTTGTGGCATGTCTCACTGCATGGGCTTTTCAGGTTGCTTTCCAAATTTGCATTTGTGATCAAGGGTTGACCTGTGTGTGTAAGGCATGATGGTCTTTTGATGTTTCAGTTCTTTGTTGCAAATGCCTCTCTCAATGGGCGTCAAATTCCTCACTTCCACTGCTTCAGACTTACTGTAAAAATTATCCATTATAAGCACTTCCTTACTTTCTTCTTGTAATGGATGAGGTTCACTGGCATAATGTTTCTTGTTTGTTCTTGGCTAGTGCTATGATTTGCTGAATTATTATCTGTAGCTGCCAGATCTGAATGATATCTTCTTACACCTTGTGAGGATAAAAACATGACAAAGTTTTTAATCAGAATGTCAACTCTGAAGCTGTTGGTTGTAAACTGAAACTGTCAAAGGACATATTACTAAAGGCAGAAGAATAACTCTGTGTAGATCTTCTATCTTATAGTAAAGAAATTTTCCCAAAGAACTTTGCCATCAACTATTGGCAGGTGTCAGGATAGTGTTATAAATTGGCATCATTATAGCTGCAATGCCCAAATCATGTTTGATGTAAACAACCAGAGCAAATTCACAGCAGAGTGACAGAAGTATTAAACACTGAACCAGATTGTGTCCTAGTTATTGCCATCATGAATGTGTTTTTATGAAGTGGATATTCTGGGACATGCATCCTTCTGGTCTTATGGCAGGAAACACGTGTACCTCATGCCTGTGCTGGGCTCCTAGCATTCTGTCCCAGTGCCAGGCTTGTCCTTGAACTGTTGGATGGGAAAGAGAGAGTTTTGCATTATGAGAGCTCTGAAATTACAGGGTGTTTAATTATAACATCACCTGGCCAATAGAGAGTTGATACCAGTGCGACGTGTGCAACTGAAAACCAGATTGAGTCTGAAGAACGAGGCAAATTGATTCCCCTTCTTGTGCAGGTACCTTGTCTGATATTTCAGTGACATTTACAGAGATTAAATGCATACAGAAGATCTGTAAACCTGTGACTTAAGGTTTTTAAAAAAATATTTTCAAAAAAGGTCATTGGGGATTTGGAAGAAAGTCTTTATGATCTCTTTAGTTATCAGAAGGAGAAGACTTCATACTACACCAGATTATGAGAGACTGGCCTCATGGCGTCTCTTTTCCTGAAGAAGTAACTGTTAGCTATCTCAGACATAGTTTGAACTAACCAAAAAAAAGAATTGCACACTGGGGAACTGCTCTTTCCAGTCTCACTTCTTTCTGTCAGTTGTATGAATAATGCTGTATTATGTGTTAGTATAATATACTCCCCATGTTCTTGCCATATTTTGAAGCATCAACTTGATCTTTCTTTCCCCTCTCCTACATGGTTTCAGTGCTGTTGCATTCCTGGGGTTTCAGATAGACCCCATATGAGCTAGTGACAGAAGGCAAAGTTGTAATTCTGATAATTTTATTTATTTATCATTTGGTGAAATCGAAAGCCTCAGGGCAGGTCTAAGGTCTTTCCCAGGACCTGTACAGGTGCCTGCTGCCTGGCTTCCAGATTTGAAAATGTATTGAAGCAACCTTTTTCTTTAGGCTTCTAGGTCCCTATGGGAATGAGTAAGAATTAGGGTCCAGATTCATCAGACTATGTAGACTTTTATTTTAAACTGATTCCAGCAATTCGAGTCTTTATATGTAAATGCTTACTAAGTCAGGCTGTGAATATGAAGTAGGTTGTATGGATGCAGGTTATGGAGTGAGCACTGTAGCCTCGTGAGTATTTTGATAACAGTCCATAAGTAAACTCTTAATTAAGGAGTCACATGTCAAAATATCTTTTGAAATCTGTGCTTTGCTGCATTAACTGCTTCAGCTGAGGCACACGATCTTCTCCATGTGGCCTGGAAGCACAGGGGACAGCATGCTGAATTGGTTAGGTACCTCCAGAAGTGACAGGTCTTTCCTTGCCATAACCTCTACACCTGGACACTAGTGCTGTTGTAACTCCAACAGAAACATATGGAGCTAGTTTTCCAATTGGCAACAGCAGCTTATTTTTTATTTGATGGTACTTGAGTCCTAAGTGGGGAATATGCTATTATTAATAACTTACTGAAAATATTTTGTAGCAAATTTATCATTAATGCAAAATGGACTTTTCTTTTTTTGGAGTAGTTTCTCTGCTTTTTGCATACTGATGAATATGGGGAAATGGCCTATGTAGAAACTTGGATTCATGGTACCAATTTCTTCTCTGCAATTACACTGGAACTGTATTGCTTTCATTTTGTCATTATTTTTAATGTAAATCTGATCTGTAGCTAGCTTCTAGTTATTCACCAAATGTTTCTCATAGGTACTGTAGCCAATATCTAAATTTGGTAGAGAGGAGGGTCCTATCCAAGTCCCACGGACAGGTAATGATCATGTTGTCACACACATGTATGTTGATGGTATTATGATATATATGAGCAGCCACATTCAGAGTCCTGTTACATTAGCAGCTGCTCATTTGTGCCTGGGACAAGATGTGTAACCCTCACCTACTGGGAGGAACTTTATGTCTTAATATACAAAGGCATACAAAGTGTAGGGAAGAGGGATTGTATTGTAAACCCCTAAAAGCTGTCAGGTGACACTCCCACTGTCTGTACCTCTCTGAAGCATTTTGTTTAAGACTTAAGTGTGATTTCAGGATAGGATAGGGAGATTTTGGTTACCAGCTAAACTTTGAGGGGCAAAAATAACTCTCAAAGGATGAAGTGCTTATTTCCCATGTGCTGTACATCTGCATGCTGTTTCTCAGCAAGTTTTTAAGAGGGGAACATATGGTATCTCTCTGCCCCTGCCTGAATCGATTCCTTTAAATTTGTCTTGCCACAGTCTTGGAGTTGCTGCCCCAGTTTCTGTGACACCAGAGTCAGGGCAGCATAACTTATTGTGCGGATGGGTGACCCTGCTTCACCAGCTGTGGCTGCCTTCGGATAGACTTCATGAAGGCCCTTTGACCCATTTTACATGGCACAGATGCTCACCAGGATTTGGAAGACATTTGTTATTCATTTCCCTTTATTTTCAGGAAGCTCTCAATGCTGTTTTACCTTCCCTTGCTCACTTAGCAATTTCACCAAGTCCTTTCTCAGCTGGGTAGAGGAGCTGTGCCCTGCAGACAAAACCAGTGTTTCATATTGTCAAGAAGGGCTGAGGTGCAGACTGAGTTAAGGAAACTTAACAGAACTCCATTGATGTTTTTTAGTCCTAATAAACACTTTTAATGTAATCTCTCAAGCTGCTGGAGGAAGGCACTGAGATGAAGCTAGTGTACAGTCTTACACCTTTGAAGGGAAATAAGTATCTGTGCCCAATGAAGTAGGCTGATACCCAAATGCAGTCAATTCAGTGGTTAAGAAGTGCTGTTTTGTTACATATTGAATCTCTTCTGTGCTCTGAGGTGTAAATTCATCAGCTCTTAGTTAGATTCCTGTGCCATCAGATGCCTCTCAAAGCTTCGTGCTAGTTCTGATGGTATCACAGCAGAGCAGTGGTACCCACACCAATGGTGGATATCTGGGGCAGCCTCTTCAAACACAGCCTCAAAACATGCAACCCATTCATGCTGGCAGGATTAAAAAGGACCTTGTAAGGTCCTCCATCACTCCTGCAAGCAATAAGTTTAGAGGGTCCCTGTGTCATTACAAATAGGTTTGTTGTTTCAGGCAAAAGAAGTAATTCTGGAGACCTCCCCTTTCCACAGACGTTAGTTTTTCACTAGTATCAAAGAGACTGTGCTTCTCAAACCGAACATGGGGCCAAAGTGATAACTACTCTTATGCTTACAAAATACTTCAACCAGAAAGAGGAAATGTCTGAATTTGTATAGTCCTGCTTTGAAAAAAACATTTTTCTTTATAAGAAGAAAGATTTTGTCTCAAAGGAGAAATGAAAAACATTCACAGGCCTGGGTAAGGTCCTTACATAAGCTGTTCTTTCTTTTCAGATGCCCAGCAGTAAGTGATGCAAATGAAAAAGATACAGTGTGGGGAGTACTATTTCAGTGTAATCTTCCACCTCACAACTGATGCTTGAATGATTTTATTATAAGAACAACATGGTTTGGGGCACAGTATGAGAAAGTCAGCACTTGGCTGGAGCACACTTTTGAATGTCTGTAACCCCTCTTTTGCCAGTTGTACAGAGAAATCCCCTTTCTTTATCTTTTGAAACTTTCTTTCTGTGCTGAGGTCTACCACTGGATTTCAAACACAAAGCCCCTGAAAAGGCAAATGCCCTCCTGTGGACTGGCTTTAAGTGGCATTATTAAACAGGTTGTAACATATGTGGATTACTTGTTAGTGTGCAATAGTACTACATATCAGTGTTTGTAGTGTGACTGGGTCTTACCAGGATGTGACCAAAAGGCTTTGCCATTGTCACTTGCTCCATAAAAAGCCTGCAGGTTCTCTTTTTTGCAAGGGTGCTATGTTAAGGAGAAGTGCATAAAGTGGGTTAGAACCATGGTTTGTGGCACTGCAGGTGTGGGGTTGTAAAAAGGTACTGCAAAGGTGGCTGGGATTCAGCCTTACCCTAAGAAGGGTTTTTACTTCAGAGAAATATGTGCTGTGCTGGTACTGCAGGAACAGTTTACCCACTTCAGGGAGAAAATACAATTCCAGAGAATATGTGGTGGGATAAATGAGTAGGTAAATCTCAGTGAGATTTACCTTATCTAAGCATACACAAGGCAAACTGTCATTGTTCTCTAGTTTGTGCTGTCCTTCGGGGGCTATGCCAAAGCCTGTTTATTCTGGGATAAGGACTTTGCATCTTGATCCACCTGTGTCAGCCATATTGAGGTATATAATTAATTTTTAGTATATGGTCAGTCCGTAACATATCTTGCCTTGAGGCCAGTGCAGAAGTGCTGTGCTTGAGTTATAGCCTCCCACAGGGAGTTCCAAATGGGTGTAACTCAGAAAAACAACTTTCCCTGCACCTGTTCACCTGCAGCAACTTGGGTTACCCTGTAACTGCTCCCTGTTCAGGACATGGAGATGCTTACCTGGATTCTCTCAGTCATTGCTTGTCATCTTATTTCAGGTGTTAAGCTCTCTGGAGTAGAAACTGTCTTTTCTGCTTGTGTGGTGGCCAGCTCAGTTTTGGTGTTCCTGCTCACGGCTCTTTGTGCATATTGTACAAATTGAGCTTTAAAGACAACACAGAAGTGTTTTTTTCTTAACTCATTATACGGGTATTGTTTGGCAAATTATTTTAAGCAGCAGAACATTTGAGAAAATTGGCAAGGTTTTGTTTGAGTAACCTGTAAACATAATTAGAGGTTTAACTTGGGAAGCAAATTAGTTATTCTGTTGCTTTTGCAGATCTCTGATTTTAGGCCAAGTAGTTCTGTTTTTGTAGCTGATATTGCTAATGTACCTTTTTAAATGTCATCATGCCTTATTGAACCTTACATGTCACCTGCACTAATGTAAGAAGTCAGTGTGTTTGGGGGTTTTTACCAAGCATGGGAAAATACTGATGTATAAACATCTTGCAATCTTGATTTCCTTTACAACTTCTTTAAGTGCTTAACAACTGTAAAAACCCAACTTCAAACACTTCCTGCAACTACTTAGGGATTAATTTGAATTAAGATAATTCAAGTGTTGGCATATAAATATGATTCAGGCTTTAAAAAAAAAGATCTTTGCAAAATGAAAGGATTCAATTTTTTTCTTAATAAAAACAAACAGCTGTGTCTCCCATATGGTATTCTCTTGTAAAATATTTACATTTGAAAGGCGCCCAGACTCCTTGCAGTAGAATACAATTTAAACAATGAGTAAGTGAAAAAAAAAATCTATTGTGGTCAGCTCTGATTGCAAAGGTTTTTAGCATGCACCTTCCCCCTTCTGACCCATCTGCCCTCAGCATTAGTCTATTGCCTTACTGTTGGAAGATTTTCCTTTTTGAGTAACTCAGTGTTTTCCTTTCTGAAGAAATAATAATTTTCATCAAGTCTTAATGTGATGTAGGTCAAATAGTGTGTGTGAGAAGAAGGATATTACAAAAGAACTGGGGGTTGGGGAGAGGAACATGACCAAATAAAAACAATAAAAGACAGGAATGAACTATTAGTACCTCAAGTTTTGTAATGGTTCACTACTCTGAACTGCAGAAAAGTTGGCTGTAGAAGAGTCTCTCTGGAAGCACCATCGCCCCTTGGTTAGTGGAAGCAGTTTCCTTGGTTGCGTGGCTGCCAGAGTCTGTCTTTTTTTGCCTACTGCAAGGATGAATGTTAACTTTCCAGCTGGAATTGCTCTGTTTGCTTTCACAGTGAAAACAGAACTAACAATTCTGGTAATGTTATTAAAAAATATTTGTCATGTCAAAAAGTCTTGCTGCCTGTAATTATGTTTAAACATCCCAAACTGAACAGCAACATTCAAACTCAGCTACAGTATTTGATTAGGCTCAGTTAATAGTTACTAATGGCTGTGCAGCTTTTATAACTTGAGAGAGAGAATGGGGGAATCAATGGCAAGCTCATTTGGAAGGCTGTGAATGACTGAAGAGCTACAAGGTCTTGAATCTCGTCCTGTCCTGTGCATGGAGGGGCTGGAGGAAATTAGTGTCAGGCCTAATTCATAGAGCAAAGGGTCTGATTTTACCAGATTAAGGCAAGATCTTAGTAGAAAACAAAACAGTTTTCACATGTGATGAATGTGAGGGTGATGGGAGCTTGCTTTCTTTTTTTTTTTCTTTTTTTTTTTTTTAATTTCAAAAAAGTTTCTGTTTTATCTCAAGCCCACAGCAGTCTCTTTGCTGGCTGTGTTTGCTGTTGACGTTATCCTCTGCAGAGCAATGGGGACCTCAGTCTGTAGTATTTCAGCAACAAACTATGATTACAAGCTCTTTCATGGTGTGGGACACATCATCTCCTGAGTTTGCCAGATACCCACAGTGGTTTATTAAAGCCTTGTCTCTTGGGGAACTGTATCACTACTAATACCACCAGTGTTACTAAGGTAATACATCACTCCTTAATGTAAGGGTTTTTGGATAGTTAAAGGTGCTTTTCACAAAGAGGGCTGTTCCCCAGGACAGGTTCTACCTACATGAACAGAGGTGAGCACTGCAATCATCCAGTGATGCCTGCATCAGGGCTTACACTGGGGCAATGTATTTATTGGTATAAAAATCACATCCCTGGCCAGCAGTTACACATGGAGGAAAACTGTGTGCAGACCTGGCTTTGGTAATTAGAGAAAACTGTGTAGTTTTACTTTTCATTTTATGCCATTCTTGTTTACTAAGGCCTCTTGGCGTAAGCCTCACTAAGCTCCTCTGCAGTCCATGAAGGTGTTAAGTGTATTATGAAGGAAGCTTTTTACCCTATGCAGCGTCATCCTGACATCTCAAAGAATTAGTTTCCAGCACAGCTTTGTCCTTTCCCCTGTTTTTCCTGTTCTTCCCATTCTGAGTGAATCCTAGTTGTAGTAAAAGAGTATATCCCTTTTGAATTATTTATCAGTTCCATCCAGAGCATGTTATTCTTCAGGAATAAATATGAACTCCTGATAGGAAGATAGTTTTATGCTTTTTGGCAGTAAGCCACAATATGGTCCAAAAAAGCTGCATCTTTTTATTATACGCAATGTTTGGACTTTGGGAATAGTTTATATTCGGAAATAATATATTGCTAGTGCTTGGAGAAAAGCCATGAGACTAAGGAATGCTTGGGGGTTTTTTGCTCAAAAAAGATTGTAAGGATAATGTTTATAACACATCTGATGTTTGAGATAGATTTGTTATTGAGGTGTGAAACAGCATGCTGGTTTACTTGCTGTTTTGAATGGAGGAATTCGAAGTTCTGGGGTTTTAAATGAATTTTTTTTCCTTAAATTTCAAAGAGAATATCAAGAAGACAGAATACACGAGCAGGTAATCTGCATGCTAAACTGATGGTGTCTGAATAAGTCTGGAATGATGCATTTTTGACACGAGTGCTAGAAACTAGTGACCATTTGAAAAGAAACACAGGAAAGGCACAGTTATTTTATGCTGGAAAGTAAAGCACCTGGCACGTTCACTTTTATTTCAGAGGATGCGTCACCCTCTGTGTTTTTGGACTGGTCTGGAGGAGATGGTAGGAAGATAATAGCAAGCTCAAGGGGTGCTGCTTACAGCAGAAAATCCCAAAGTAGCTTTTTTAACCCCTTGCTGGCTGCTGCTTTTCTCTTTTGCCATGTGTTGCCCTGGAACAGCTGTCAGCAGCTCTGAGCACACCAGGCTTAATGCACACAAAGGCTCAACCACACGGAGGTTATGACCTAATGTTAATAGTGCTGCCATTTATTGTGTGGCAGCCATGGGACTTCCCCTGCTTTGTCTAAGATCCTGCCTAACCTAATATTCCCTTTAAAAGGCTTCCTTGCACAAGGAAGAATTATGAAATCAAACTTTCGCTTTTATTATAGCAGCTTGTGTTTACTCTTGATGTGCTTGCTCAGAAAGGTATTTTTGTCACCACTGGGGAAAGGAGAGTAGGTTCCTGTGCATCTTGTTTAAGCAGAGTTTCAAATGGTTGTTTTCTAGAGGACCAAAAAAAGGAAAAAGGAAGATCAGCAGTCAAGAGATCTTTTTGTGTGGCTGTTGACAGTTTTTATTCTGCAGGAGTTATGATCTAGATGAGAGGCAAAAATACTTGGGGAAGGATCTCTGGCTCTGTAGAGTAAAAATGTTAAGTGTTGTTGCAAGGCTGAAAGTCTTTTTCACTTAAGGGCTTCAATGTATTATAGCGGTGTAATTTTTCACCATAGATTTTTGCCTTCAAAGTTGCCTGTTAGAATTAGTATGTAAAGTCTATTTTAGGGCTCGTTGTTTGTTGCTTCCTACCAATGAGATGGTGGGAAGCATATATTTATTACATGCTTGGGAGGTGTGTATTATATTCCTGCAACAGTAATGTGAATAAATACAGCAGATCAGCTATGATTAATGGTGATGATGATATATAAGAAAAAAGGTCCTTACATATCTAGAAGATATCTGTTTATGTAGATAAGCCTAATTCCAAAAGAGTGCAAGGATGGAGCATTGTTCTGTGGTTCCAAAAGCACAAGCTCTTTGCTGGTAACATCTGTTCAAATTTGTCTGCGATTATTAATTTATAGCTGACCTGTAATACATGTTTGGATAGTCCTTTTTGATATAGTGAAGGGCAGTAGTGCATATACGTGCTGTCCAATTCATTATAATTAGTTTTTCAAACTGGGAAATCTAGAAGAGCAAAGGTTGATTAAGCACAGGATAATTGGAGCTGCAGAATTTTGTAATATACTATTAGGTTTTTATTGTGCCCAAGGGATACCTAGGGAAGCAGATTATAGGTACATCATGGTAGAGACAATGGGATACAGACCTGTCCACAATTATTCCCAGTGTTTTTATTCTACTGTGTAGTTAAACTTGGCCTCCTATTAGATTTAATTTGAGATAGAAGTGCTAGAACGAGTAATGTGTATTTCAGGTTCTTGTACCTGTTGTCTCTAGCCAGTGCCTAAAACTGAGGTTCCTGAAGTAACTATGTACTTGTTAAAATCTTTGTCAGTGTTTCATTCAGAAAATAAATGGATGGGCTGGAACAGGAAACACTTAAGTCCTCTGAACATGAAAGCCTCATGTGGCAGTAGAAACAGAATAGTGGCTTTTTGCCAGATGCTGAGGACAGATGCAGGGCCCTGTGCACCCCCACAAACTTGTGACGCCAGTGCTCAGCCACATGGAGAAATTCTGGCTCGCCAACTTTGTTTCATTACTTGGGGAATATGTTTCAACTTTACTTAAAAAAAAAAAAACCCAACCCAACCCAAACTTATTAAATATGGCTCATTACCAAGCTTAAAGGATATCTGTAATTTCTCAGACTTTCAGGTAATGGAGGCTACCCTTTGGAGAGTTACCTAAAATGATCCTTTGCATGTTTAAACCATTTGCTTACCATTGCTGCAAAATGAATTATAAGGGTATTTTAAAGAAAACATGTATTTATTAAAAGACTTCTGGGATCCTACACTGGAGATATTCAAGGCCCGCCTGGACAAGTTCCTGTGTAGGTTACCCTGCTCTTGCAGGGGGGTTGGGCTAGATGATCTTTTGAGGTCCCTTCCAACCCTTAGGATTCTGTGATCCCAAGGTTCTGTGAGCTGTGGTTCAGATTTGTCACAATGATGATGCTGTGAGGTGTCTGATGTTTCATAATTGAATGTAGCATAGGGGGATGCTCATGTTTTATGACACCAGAGGTATATGCAAGCTACTGGTGTGGCCTGCTGTTCAGCATCAACATACCACCTTTTGAAATAAGAAAACCAAGGATGCTGTGAGTGACTGAAGAGATACATAGGTCTTGAACCTTGTCCTGACCTATATATGGTGTGTGTGTGTGTAATGCAAAAAATATGGACCTCAAGTGGTTGTCCAGTCTATTCCCTACTTGATGGTGGGGAAAGTGACTCATCTGGCAGCTTCAGCAATGGCCACAGTCCTTGCAGTGGAGTCTGTTTCAGTACTTCGCTATGCCCTGTGTTTTCAAATGTTTTCCTGAAACTTTGTCATTTGCAGAAATCTAAACAGGGATTTGAAAGTTTGAAGCTGTGCTTTCATGAATTTGTTTGAAAACCCTTAGTGTGTCTTTTGTAGTCCTCTGTGATGAAGCAACCCCAGCTCTTTCAGTTTTTCCCATGAGTTTGTGTGCTCTGGACCGTTGCACATAGGCATTCTTTTCTTCTGGCCTCTCTCCAATACATCCATATCTCTCTGTGGGGTTTTTTGTTTGTTTTTTGTTTTGGTTATTTTTATGAGTGGGGAGGTTGCAGATTGTTTGCAAACAGTTGATTGGGTAAAATAGAAGGCAAAACTGAAGAATTAACATTTAATTATTCAGCTAATTCAGCTTGTTCCAAGTGGCCCAGTGCCAATTTAATGAATTTCTTGTAATTCTGAAGCAAGTGATTGGGAATCACTTCATTTCATAAATATTGTACTTCTCTTTAATTCTCTTTATTCTCTCCTGCTTCATTCTGTAGTATTTGCTTGCTGTTAGTTTTCAGATGGGATTTTTTAGTAACTGAGAATGGAACAAAGAAATCCAGCACAAGAAAGTGGAAATCTACTGACTGCTGTATTCCATCCCATTCGCATGTGATTTATCTCTATCTTAATCTGCAAACCAGCTGCCCTCTCTGCTTTCTAACTCTGATTCAGTCATCCTTGCTATTGTTGCAGTAGTCTGGGACATAAGAAAACTTCTCTTGTGTTTCCTTGCTGTCCTAAGACTGTTGAGGTTGTATCTTTTTCTTTGTGTCCAAGAACAAAAATTTTAGCCACAGAAATTATGTGAACTTCATTTTCCTGTGTTTTGTGAATGTAAATCTTGGATAGCTGTTTGCTGAGACCAGCTATCCTTTTGGCTACAAGTGAGAACAAAATATGGCCCTACTTGTTTATAGAAAAAAAGAAAACCCGCATGGTTTGGGCTTTCAGTGATGTTATCTTTTGGTTGCTGATCTGTCCAATGGTTTTCAAATTATAATTTCTAAAAAGTTACTCATAAGGCATCTGCTGAAGGATTTTTGGCCTAAGCAGTCTGGTAAAGTGCTGATTTTATAGGATCTGTGTCTAGGTTCTTTACTGTTACTGCTTCTACTGGCTTATCATTTCTGTGCTGATTTGCAGCTCTGAGTTGTGGTTACCTGTGGTAGTAACTTTGGCCCTTTCCACTGAACAAATAGACTGGATTCAGAAGTAATGTTTCAGAGAGGCTGCAAATCAGGGCCACATGTGTAGACTTAATATTTGCAGGAGTATGGATTATAGGTGCATTTATGTCAGGGAAAACATTCCAAACGGGACAGAATCTCATGGAAGCCAAAAGCTTGGTTCTGCAGTGAAAACGCTTCAGTTGCAGTGATGCTGAGATGACTTGGAAGAATATGTTGGCATATGTTGGCAACAAGATCATGTTAAAAACATCTCACAGAGCATAGCCCTTTAGGAGAGAGAGGCAGCAGCTCTTATAGTTGTGCAGGCCTTTGACTGAAACAACCTCCTGTGATGGCTTCGTGTTTTCATCAGGTATTCTTGCTTTTGTAACAAAATGTGAGAAAAGTTCTCATTAGTACTGTAGAATAAATCTCTGTCCTATCTGTGTACAGAAAAAAAGAAAGAATCAAAAGCACTGAACTTCCCCAAACCTCAGTGTCTTGGAATGATGAAATGGATGATGGAAACCTGTGCAGGAGTGCTTTTTCTTCTGCAAGTTTAGTAGCCACAGGGTGCAATGCGGTGGTGACAGGCATTTCCTGGCTGGGCCTGTAATTCTTAGAGTATTTTCTATGCCTAGAATATAAAATTTGAATGTCCTCCTTTTATAGCTGAAGAAAACCATCTATCTGACCAATCTCTTTGTTCACTTACTAGTTGTGCTCAGCACTTTCCAATCCACTGTCAACTAAATGATACAGAATAGATAGATCAGACTTTTAGTCTTGAAAAAGGCAGTTTGTGGAAGGGACCAGATGCTATTTCTGCTTTTGTTGCTTAGGTCACTCAGAAATGGTGAGAAATCCTCAACTGGTACATGCTGCTACATGTATGGCAGCAAATAGTATGAAAAGGAGTGAATTTGCACTGAAAAGGTTAGTGTGGAGGAGCCAGTGTTTGCACATTGTGGATTTCAGCTCTTGCTTTGGACTGGCAGTATGGTTGCTCAGATCACCCATTTGTTGTGTATGTGCATCAGCCAATTGAGTGTCACCCAAAAGGATGCAGTTTGTGTGCCCATAAGACCGTTTGGCAGCACAAATCAAAAGCACAGTAAGAGGGAGCGGTTGGGAATTTTCTTCAAAAGTGCATTTTGGTCCTGCACTGTGATGCTAAAGCAGCTGCACCTACTCTCACCCTTACGAAGTGAGGGACTGCATGGCCAGTTTAGCACTTCTGTTCCTCTAGCCATCAGTAATTTTTACTGTGGCTTTGAGGGATGAATGCACATCCAAAACTCTCTTCCTTCCAAAACTCTCTTCCTTTATGTTCCTCTTCCTCAGTGTAACATGCTTGCCTCCGGCGTTGTCTGTAAAGCTCTACATTACAGTGCAGCCCCTACCATCCGCCACATAGGCTGCGCTCTGCCCACTCAAACAAGCAAAGAGCAGTCATCCAGCTTCTCCTGCCCAGCCCCTCCACCTCCATCTCTCCCAGGGACGTCCATACACACATCACCGCAGCTCCCACTCAAGTGGTTGCTATTTTGGAAAAGAGCAGAGAGGATATCAGCCCCTGTGTAGAGCATTTACTGGAAGTGCCTCACTGACTCACAGCAATTACTGGGGTATCTGAGGTTAAGGGAGTGATGAGTAATTGAGGTATTTTTCACTTCAGGGATGCCAGATCTTGTCTCCTGCATCCTATGAACAGATGTAATTTGAAAGAATTTATAATAGGTGAATGTCCTCTCTTCTCTCCTCCCCCTCCTCTCCTCAGGGCTAGCAGTGTCTTTAAAATGTCCCTTTGCATTGGCTGGAGGTGTTAGCAAGGGCAGAGAGGGCTACACATTGCATCCTCCAGTAGAGGAGTGCAGGGCTGTGGTCTTTACCAGACCTGGAAAAATTGTCCTGAGACCTGACCTTTTCCTGAGTAACCCCTAGGAAAGGTAATTTTTGAATCACATACAACACAGGGTCATGCCCAAAATTTACCTCTGGATCTGCATCCATGGAGCAAGAGCCCAGTGAAACTAGGGAGGATCACATTCTTGCTGCTCATTTTCCAAGAGTGCCGTGTGCCTCTTTATCAACTGGTGTGCCACATCCTCAGCAGACTGACAATTGATGTCTGATAGCAGACATTCCTGGGAATACAAATCCCCACACTGCTGTGTTACGCATTCATAAGGCAATTATCAAAATGGAGGTGATCTTGCTGAGTGTATAATTTGGATGCTGAATAACCTCACTCAAATGTAGTATCAGTGCAGAGTGAGGGAGGTGTTTTTCATGCCTAAATTTGTATATCTTAAAAAATAAAGAGAATGCAGCCTGGCAGATCTGGTAGCTAAAGCTTGTTAGTACTGTGCACCCACAGTCAGAATCTGTTTACTGCAATTGCCTCACCCATTTTTCCTGAAGCAAGTTCTGTTGTAGTAATGCTTATCAATTTATTTGACACTATATATTCCTATGGATTATTGACTCCTGTATGCAGTTCCATCAGATGTACCAGATAGTTGCTTCTCCTTTGCTTTTTAGACTCAACATGGTTTTACTTTGGGCTTTTCTGTGTGTCTAAAATTCAGAGCAAGTTTGGTTATCATTAGTCTCTTGTCTGCCTTCCGTCACCAGCTTGCCTTCCCTTTGTCGTGATGCCTGCTGTGCCATCTCCTCCTGGAGGATGCCTGCCACAAGGGACTGGAGCTGCAGCCCATACACATTTAATTCTTGAACTAAAAATACATAGATGTCATTCTAGTCACTTTTACCCTGAGGGCAGACAGGCTTGTGGGGATTTTTATCATGTAATGAAATGCTTCCAGTGACACAGTCTAAATGGCGAATAATATCTTATACATCTTGCAGAAATAAATTCAAAACTGAAATGTAATTAAAATTGGTTTTAAAGGAGGACAATTCACACTGAACTAAAAAATATGGAAAATTTCTTTTTAAACACACCCTTTTCTGAAGAATCTTGGGTTTTGGTCTGATTCATTGAAGTAATCAGAGGCTTTCAGTGATCAATGTTTGTCTGAAAAATATTGGCTTCCAGTTACATGGACCACATGCAACTGAGCGGATGAAGCCTTTCACTGGAGAACAAGTCTGGGTATCACTATCTAAAAGCAAGTCAAGCAAAGAAAGCTTTGGTTGGATATATCCTTCATCCTAAGCTCTGAGCAGAGTAGATCTAGGACTGAACAGTGGCTTGTAGGGTTGCAGGTTCATCGTTTCCTCTTCTTGGGATCAGGACACAGTGTGCTGTGGCAGCTCCTGTTTTTTGTTGCTTTGCAGAGACGTATATAGTGTGGGTACACAAGGCAAACCTCCGCTGGCATCACACTTTCTAAAAGTTTCTGAACTTGGAGCATCACACATATAAAGTTTAAGATCTAAACCCAGAAATGAGCCAAATCAAAGTATTCTAGTTTTTCTTGGTGCTGCTAAGAGCTGGCTACATAGGGTTTTCTGGCTCTAATTTTGTGGGCTTAAACCAGGGGCCCACCACTGCCCTTGGGCTTCCACAGTACTGAGGAGGGCTCAGGGGCACTGACCCTGGGCAGACCCAGCTTTCTGCACCACTGCCCATTCAGCCACAGCCTGGTAATTGTGCAGCCAATTAGTCTTTGTTGTGAGCATCTGTGACAAAATACACTTTGTTTTAATAATAATCATTATTTGAAAGCCACTAAAAATTAAACCAGATGCAGCCATTATGTAGCTGCTTACATTTCTGTGGCTCTACCCGCTTTCTTCAGTCATGAGTGAAATTGTAGCTTGTTCAGGGACTATGACAGACCCTTAAATATGGTGATCAGGCAAAATATTTTCACCCGGCTGCCTTCACACAGAGGAGCTCACACACGCCTGTGCTCCCAGTGGCTCAGGGTGAGACAGCGAGTTGACAGATTTCTGAATTCAAAATAAATTCAAGTCAGCCTCAAAGGCAGTGATGGGAGGGAAGCCTCTCTCTCTCCCTCTTCCTTTGTGTGAGTGTTAGGTCTTGGTAAAGTTCCAAATTAAAACATGCATGTTATATTTGTGTGAGTATTTTTGTTCTTTTCAAAAATATCCTCTCAGGAGATCAATTAAAATAAAAGATAATCTTACCTCCACCTGTAATTGTGGGAATGTGCTTTCTGGTAATAACAGCACCGGCATTTATCATTATTACACTGTTCAGAGACCATCTGTTATTTTCAAGGGAAGAATGAGTAAGAAAAAGCATCAGCTGAACTCTTATAAAGCAGCATGAGAAATACTGTTTGAAAATGCCTAAGTCATGATTAAGAAGAGAGCAGGGTCGGCTCAAAGCCCGTGATTATATTCTCTCTTAACGTGCTCATTATCAGGTAATGCTGCTGTGCATCATATAAGGAGCACTTCTATCTGCTATGAGAAGCATTAGGGACTTGTTGAATGTTTTCAGTATATTGTTATCTGGAGAATATGGGACCAGGAGAGGACTTAAATGAGGGAGTTTGTCTTGCTTTAGTATGAGCCACACTTGCTTTTTCCATGTTGGCCATTATTTTCCCAAAGTTCTCTTCCTCTTGGCATGCAGTCCATGCTGTGAGCTCCTGTGAACAGCAAGGTATAGAGACCTTCATTTGCTAAGCAGAAAAATAATGGTATTCTTTTTCTAACCTTTATCCTTCCTGTCAGATCCTCCTTCAGAAATCTCTCTTCCTTATCTGTTCTTGTTGCCTCTCTTTTCCTGGCTGTTCCCTGAAGTTACAATTCTCATTAACAGCCATTAGTTACAGACACACTGCATCACAGGGAACACCAGGATAGGTAAAGAGAAGCACATATCGTGATCTTTAGTTGTTCCCCTTCATAATCCTTTTCTTGTTATTTCCTGCTGTGCCGTGTGCCCAGTAGTGTCCAGTTAAACCAGTACCTGAGCATTACTGTTAAAATCAGTGAGATGGGTGGTGTCAGCAAGAACTAGTCACTTAAAGTGTTACACTGGAATTGCAAGTTACATCTCCTTAGGACCTATTGTCTTTTATTTCTGTTTCCTTAAATTTGTAAGGTATAATAAATGTTGTTGATATCAGGGAGATGAATTGAGGAGATAACATTCTTGAGCAAATACGATCACAGAATCTGTGATGTCTGACCGCAGAACACAGAGGTGGTATGATGGAGTTGGTACTGGGTCTGTGCCACAGTCTGCCTGGAAGGGCTGTCAGTCACAAGCCTGTATCTCCTAACAGTGCTGCTCCTGTTCAGGGTGTTATCAATCTTTAGTGCGGAATCGTTGCAGTGGGAAGGAAGCTTCTTCAGTGTTGTTCATCTGGATCATAGAATCATCAAATGGTCAGGTTTAGAAGGGGCCTTAGAGATTGTCTAGTTCAAGACCTTCTACTGTGGGCAGGGACACCTTCAACTTAGACGAGGTTGCTCAAAGCCCTGTCCAACCTGGCCTTGAATGCTTCCAGGGATGGGGCAGCCACAGCTTCTGTTGGCAGCCTGTTCCAGTGTCTCACCGTCCTTGTACTAAACAATTTCTTACCAATATCTAATCTAAATCTACTCTCATGTCAATGCTTGAAAGATTTTTATATTATTTTTATTAAACAAAAATCCAAGAGGAAGAAATGCATACACAGCATAACTTTGGAAAGTTATTAGGGACAGTAGAAAATGTGGTATATTAGGAGACCTTAAATCACAAAGACTTTTAAATAAATAATTGGTCTTAACCTTAGTTTTGTAGAGGAAGTTGCTGAGTAGAAACTTTTTTTTCACATTTTTCATGTGATAATCTGGGATAGAGTCATGTTAATGGACTCATCCAAAACGCAGCCAGACAGTTTCAGAAGGAGATTAACAGAGCAGGAATTCCTGGCTCTTGGCCCTGTGTTCAGACCGCTTGCCCTAATGGAGAAGAGGAAACCACAGCACACCAGGCACTTGGAATACGCTCCATTAAAGTGAATGAGACTTCAAAATTAGGCCTTATTTCAGCAAGGTGCTTTCAGTGTGCACTTAATGTGTGATTTAAGCAATGATTTCAAATGTTTTCCATGGGGTTACTCACACTTAATGTTATTTGTTTGCTAAATCAGGGCCTAAATCAGATCTTTTTTTAAAACTTCCTAATTAATTAGTGATCTCATTATCTTGTGCTCAGAGCAGTTTACAAACTGGCATTTTAGAACCTGTGGGTAAAGTTAGCTTAAAGTAATCAAGATAAATGTTAGATTTGGAATGCTAGTCCTATCCATTTTGCATGTTAACTGAAAATACTGTTTGGGTAAGTGCTATTGAATGCAAATAATATTAAAGAACTGAACTGGCCCATGTGTACAATTTAAGAGATGTTAAAAATCAGGAAGAAGAGGGAATAAACAAGAGAGCTATTGATGTATTAAAAAATAAACCACTTATTTCTGTCAGATTTTTGAGACAAGGTTTTCTAGTAACTAGGGACCAGTTCTCCAACTGTTGTAACTTGGCTTAAGTTTAAGATTAATTTATCAGTTAAAGTAGAGGTGTAAGATGATGGAGAAAGAGTGGTAATGTGTTTGTGTTATATGTGTTCAGTTGTTTTCCTTGTCATAAAAGTCCTGTTGGATCATGCACAAATCTCTTAAGCTTTAGGTACCTCAGCTCTCTGACTTCTGCTTCATTTTTTATTTATCCTGTTGTTGCATATCCAGACTTTGGGCTTTCCAGAAGAGAGCTCAGTGTGTGTATATAATTTTAGCATAATGGGCACTATATCAGGTTAATATATGTAGATGTTTCTGAAGTAGAAATAATAACATGCAATTTGCAGTAGTCAGACCCTAAAATGATATGAACTACAATGTTCTGCCATTTTTATTTGTTTGGAAAAAGAAACATTATTCTCTCAGCCTCATTGCTTCTGTGATAGTGTGATTCTACAAGAAACAGTGTTGTTTCCCTAAGAGGTATGTTGAAGTTCTCCCAGCCCATCCCTGTTACTACTGAGATGACCTGCTCTATTCAGGGCTGCAATCTCAGACACAGTGCTCCATTGTTTTACTTCAACATGAGCCTAGCTCACAGCCCAAACTGTATTGTTTTGTTTAAAAGTATTTGGTATGATCGGTACATCATTTTGTCTTGTTCAGGATGCTTTTAAACATTAAGTGCCACTTTATTTAAGGTGAATATTACATTGTAGAAGTAATTACTATTGTGTGTGGAGCTGTGAAAACATGATTTTTCCTTTGTGTATGCTTTGGACAGCATCTTACCGTTCCTAAAAGTTCTGCCTTTAGGGAAGATTTGTTCTTAGGACTCACTGTTATCTATTGCCATAGTTCTTTATGTCTAAAATAAGCTTGTTTAGATGGAAAATATGTGTTTAGATCTTGGGATATAGAAATACCAGAAGCAGTGTTGAAACCTTTTCAGCTTCAAGAAAACCTATGTCTGCAAGAACCAATGGCACTGATTTTCTGTAGGACATTTGAATTAATTCCTCCCAGTCCCTGTATAGCAGGATTGAACCAGTGTACAGTTGTTTGGTCTTACCTTGAAATGGAGAGAAAAATGTCCCCTTGTCATTTGTAAGATTGCTTAGCTTTATTTTCTTTCAAATTGATTGCTTGAAGGAGACCTTTCCTATGAAACTAAATAATCCCAGTTACTCTTTAGAAACACTACAGAGTAAGTTCAGGTGAAATGGTTAAAGAATGAATGCCATCTTGTCATCATTTTAATATTTTTGATATAATTTATTGTATATCAATATATATTGCAATATATATAGCAATATATTGTTGCTTGGCATTGGTGCAGATAATACTGTTGTGCATTAACTCTAAAAGTATGAGGATGCGTTTAAAGTTCATCTTTATTGCACAGGGTTTCAGTTTCAGTGTGATATAGCTTCCAAATCAATTAGGAAGTATGGAAAAATTTACTCACTGAGTTGAATTTGTCTATTGATTTGAACTGCAACAGAAGTCTGTGTAGTTGCTTTTAATCTTCATGTTACCAGTGAAGTAAGAGGATGTTTTATGATCTGCCAAAGTTGTTTGCATTTTTGACACAGATATGTGGCATTGCTAAGGTTAAGTGAAATGAACCTGAGGGATTGAAATTCAAAAAAAAAAAAAAAGTAAGGCAGAGAGAAAAATGTTCTTAGTATATGTAAAATGACAGCCACCCATCACTGATAGTCAGAAACTGCAATAGATGGACTTCTTTTTTCCTAGAGGCAAAACAGCCTTGGAACTTTCCCAGGCTATTCAGGAATCTCTTTATGGCAAGAAGTACCAAATGTATTTCTAATCTTGCACCACTTTTCAGGTTGTCACATTAAGCGTTTCTAAGCTATAGAGAAAGAATTTCCAAATACCCTCATTGTCAGCCTACCTCAGCCTCTCTGACTGTTGGAAGTTTTACCAATGATATCTGTAGTGAAGCCTGCCCAACAAAGAACTTAAGATGTTTACTTTTCATCTTATATGGTCAATCCCAGTGCTATTGAGTCATGAATATATATTCAGACATGGCAATACACACAAAAAAGCATTGCATAATGCATAAGGCTCCACATCAGTAGAGCTCTTGAATGCTAGTTTAAGCACAAGATATTTTTATTTTTATTTTTTTTTTTTTTGGTATCTGAATATACATTTACAGGGGTTGCAATATTCAGGCTGTAGTTACTTGGCCAGCAGTTACTAGAACAGACCTGCTCTAATGCAGAGCCTAAAGCGTGATTTGCAGAATTGGAAAAATGAATCTGTGGCTTTTATATCTGTATATTAATCTGAGACATGTAAATACCTCATTTGTAGGTTCGTTAAGATCCAAAGACAGCTAAGTAATTTTTGCAGGTGTAAAAAGGTACTTAACAATATTCCAGGAAAAATACAGGAATAAACCAGATGTCTAACTAATACAGCTTGAAATTGTAAGTCTTCAGGGTTTACTTGACAGTCTATTGAACTTAATGCAGGGATTCTCATTACACTGCCAATATTTTAAAAGTGTAAAATACAAATAATCGTCAAAGCAGCATATGCAAATGCAGCAAACAGTATAAAAAGCTGATGAACAAATAATGATAAGTGGATCCTCTAAAGATTCTCTGGTTTGTGTTACAGTGTTGGGAGTTTGGAGATAATAGTAGGTCAGGTATAATTAAAAGGCTTTTCAATTTAATGCTTTAAAGTTTGAGATCTGCATGGTAGAGTATCAATCACTTAGCCCAAATTTTACTACATGTTTTATGTAACTCAGCAGTTTCTGAAGAATACTAACTTAAATGCTTCAAATGCAGGGACACTCCACACTAAACCATGCCACCCAAGGCTCTCTCCAACCTGGCCTTGAGAACTACCAGAGATGGAGCATTCACAGCTTCCCTGGGCAACCCGTTCCAGTGGCTTACCACCCTAACAGTAAAGAATTTCTTCCTTATATCCAGTCTGTTTAAGTTTGAGCCCATTACCCCTTGTCCTGTCACTACAGTCCCTAACTAAGAGTCCCTCCCCAGCATCCTTATAGGTCCCCTTCAGATACTGGAAGGCTGCTATGAGATCACCACGCAGCCTTCTCTTCTCCAGGTTAAACAGACCCAGCTTTCTCAGCCTGTCTTTGTATGGGAGATGCTCCAGTCCCCTGATCATCCTCGTGGCCTCCTCTGGACTTTTCCAACAGTTCCATGTCCTTTTTATGTTGAGGACGCCAGAACCGCACACAATACTCTTGGCCATCCAGGTATTTCCTTTCCGTACAGGCAGCCTTTTGAGAGAGCATTGGTTGGTTTATATTTTTCCCTAATATTGGATTGGTCTTTAGCATTGCTCATTGGGTGGGAGTTTAGCCTAGTACCAGTAAAAACTTTAAATGTGGAAACCTGCATGAAAAGAGATCAAATAGTGGTCACAGGAAAGTGGAAAAAGCTGATGTAACAGCACTGCCCATTAAATAAGCCACTTCAGAAATATCTCATTTTCAGTTAAAGATGGGTAAATTTCTAGTTCTGCCGATCAAAGGAAAGGAAATTTGAAAGCATACCTGAAAAAATTGCAAGTTGTTCTTGACAAGATTTTATTTATCTTCCCAATGGGAGTTGCACAAGTGGAAAAGTGAATACAAGGGATGAAGTTACAGCAATGAACCGTTCTGATTTTTTTGGGTGAATGCACCTACTTTTATTCTCACTGAGATGGATTTTTCAAGTGTGTCCCTCAAACATGAAGTACCTGTGTGCCAATTATAACTTAGAAATCTTTGCAATAGGTTTTGCTGCTCTGATATTTATGTTACTGTAGACTTATGTGTATGTGAGAAGTCAGAAATATCTTGCCTGAAAGCATAGTTCTTCAACAGCAAGGTTTTAAATCTTCAGTTGATAACAGGCCATTAATTGATGAAAGAATTTTTTTCCTGGGTGCTGAAGAAAGCTGTGTTTATGGTAGGATTTCACTGACCTATGAAATGGTTTGTATTGGGCCATTACTCATCATTGTACTGTGCTCAGTTTAAATTTTTATGCCTTTAATTCTAACACTAAGTAGATTGCTGTGTGACATGATGAGTGATAAGTTGCCATTAGGGGAATTGTATTGATTTCTACTCTCTGGATGATTGCCATATGATGTTCTCATTTGGTAACAGAACGCTGGCTATAGATTTGCAGAACTGATTATACAAAATCTCAATGCCTGCAGGTCAGGCTAAGGCTGAGGTGCTGCCTCTGCTTTGAGGCAAAGACACATAGAGTTAAGAGGAGTGCGGGTGCACCAACAGCAGCAGCAGCAGAGGGTCTGCAAGTCTCTTACTGAAAGACTTTCTTGGGAGTCTTGCAATTTAGTGTCCAGGAAAGATAGAGGGAAGTGGATAAGGAACTGTTCTCTCATTACTGGGGCAGCACATGGAGTTAATACTTCTTATAGCAATGCTATCTTCAGGCCTGCATCTCTTCCCCTCGTGCAGAATGAAATCAGTGCTAAGAAAGGTGAAAGAGGCAGAAGATGCAGGGCAGTAGCGCAGAACTGTGAAGAGGCTTAGATGAAGTAAGAAAATTTGGCACCACATCCTAATGGAGAGTGCTCAAGGTCTACAGTTGCCAAAAGGCTATTCTTTCTTTTAAAAAGACTAGTTTTACTGAACTGATTTGTTACAGACTAATGGGGAAGCCAGTCCAAACCATATTTAGGAATCCTGTCTTTTCTTTCACTGGACTATAGTTTGGTGCCATAGAGTCGCAAATAAACTCATCTATTCTAAATACACATTGTTCCGGTTTCTATAAACTTTAAATACCTTTTGAGAGGATTTTTCAAAAGCTTCATGAGTAATTAAATAATATAAGAAGGTCAGTGTTAATTTACTAAACCACTACTTCTTGTAACTCAACATTAGGAGGTGGCAGTTCATTGCTCACAATGCTACTGTTGTCCAAGTCCTAGGCAAAGAACCAGAAAACATTACCCA
Source organism: Loriculus beryllinus (assembly GCA_039877255.1). Lineage (NCBI taxonomy): Eukaryota > Metazoa > Chordata > Aves > Psittaciformes > Psittacidae > Loriculus > Loriculus beryllinus. The sequence goes on from JBCJKH010047053.1 coordinate 23,253, forward strand.
GCTAATTGGAAGCTACATGAAGCATTCATTCTTTTAACACATGTAGCATCCCATCAGAAATCACAGCGTCTAACAGTGCATTTATTAATAGAACTGGCTTCAAAGACTAAATTTGGCTGATTTGAGCCCTGTGATTCTCGGGACAAGGTCTGTGCCCGCTCTATCCCAGACATGCTAGTGAGAAGAGCCTATGAGATGGCTGGGCAGTGAAGAGGATAGCACAGGGGGGTGTGCAAGGAAGGTCAGGTCCTGTGCACTTTTCAGCAAATCACCATATGAATTCAGAGGTTACCAAGGGACTTGCAGTTTGAGTTAAGGATCCAGAGTCTGAGGGCTGTTACTCAGAATGTGGATTAAACTGATTGTGCACACAGGTGCCTTGCAGTGGGAATGTGCTGTGTGTGATGTTGTGCTCACATAGAATGTAGATTTGTCTGCGTTTCTTAGCTTCTAAAGCAGGCCAGGCCAGATGGAAACTTCGATGCAAAAAATGTTTGATCCTGCTACAGTGCCTTCCCAAGAGCCCATATTAGCTATGGTTTTCCATTACCCAGGTCTTCCTAGTGCACTGAAATGCCAAAAAAAGGAGAGTTGCAAGCTCTTGAAAAAACCTCTGCCTTATAGGAACGCAGAAACAAATGTTGTGTTGACTGGGGAGGACCAACTGTCTTGCACGCTTGGGCTTATGCAGGAATGAAATATGTGATCTTGAGAAATATAACAGAAGAAGTGCCTCTAGGAGAACTAAATTGTGCTTCTTAGGTTGTTGCTAATGTTTCATTTGTAGGCTTCCCATATACGAGTACTTCAGAAAAATGTTCATGGCCCTTTTTAAGATTATACAGGTTGCAACATTCATTTAACTTCCTTTCTCAGTGTCAGCTCAGCTACAGCAACTGTAGCTTGGTGCAGGCGGTCTGGCCACCACCTCCACGTTGGAATCACATCAGTGGCTTACTGAATTGCCAAAAAGGCCATCTGGTGTACAGCATTCCTGCCTTAGCCAAGTGATTCTGGCTTGCTGGGGGTTGTGTTCCTCCCTTTTTGATTGCTCATCACTGGCTTGCTCCATTCTTGGTACAGGTGGAGAGTAACCCAGCTGTTCTGTAATGGTTGTCTCCTGTCCATGCACCCAGGCCTTTTCTTTGTGGCAGTACTAAACTTTGTAGCTTCAGCCTGCACTCCTGAAGGAGACTGGTTGTACATTGCATGGATTTTCTAAACCTTCAAGTGTATAACCAGCGTAAATATTCATTATTACCTTTCAGTGTAAAGATTTTTATCTAGATGCAAAAAAAATCTAGATGTTATCTAGATTTTTGCTAGATGCAAAATAATAATTACAGTCTATATCCAGTCAGATTTTTTGTGTACATTCATTTGAATTGCCTCATTTTCTATTTCTTTTGGTAGAATGTAAGATAGAATATTAGATAAAGAAATGGATAAACTGGTTGGGATTTTTGGGGGGCGGGGAGAAGGAGGTGTTTGTTTGTTGGTTTATTCTTTCCAGCACAGTCTGACAGTGTAGACAACATGGAAGTTCATTTATCTGTAGATGATTCATCTATCTGTAGAGAAGTTAAAACACAGCTAAGGTCACTCTGCTACTCATGATTAACTGTTACTGGATACTAAATATTATTGGCCTATAGACTTTTTTTTTTGGGCAAATAAAAGAAGGCAGCATACCTTCTGGCATAGGTATATAGTATATCTATTTTTATGATATCACATTTCAGGTTAGGGAAGAATCCTCCCCTGCTGATCGTTGGAGATACAATGTAGCTTGATGCAGCATGGTTCACATGAGCAAATGCATTATGGGGATTAGTGAAATTGATTTTTCTGAGGAAATCCCACAGGTATTAAGAGCAGTATCTTACCAGTTTAAATCACAGAAAATTCCTACTGGTGTTTGTTGGCTGTTAGGCTGAAAATGAACTATTGGATGTAGCTTTGCAAGAATACTGCTTCCCTAAGATGCAGTTAAGGCATAGAGAGGAGCAGCAGAGTGGGAATGGTGTTACAGTAGAGAACAGTGACTGGTAAGGGGTAGAACCAAGCTAGAAAGAAGGAACTCTTACTGTAAGGTTGTAGAAAAGCAGAACCTTCCTTTTCTGATCATGAAAACCAGAATTTTTGAAGGCTTCAGAAGTACACTGCAGAGCACCAGTTTGCAGTTTGGGCTTCTGAAGTTACTAGTGGTCTGTAAAATGTTAGAACATGACAGGTAAAACAATTGAGACAATGAAGAGAAAAAGCTCAGGGGAGACCTTTTAACAGTCTTCCAGTTCTTAAAGGGGGCCTACAAGAAATCTGGAGAGCGACTTTTGACTACTTGATCAAAACACCATGGGTCCAAGGGCATTACAATTTCTATATACACTGATGGGTAGACTATCTTTAATATGAAATGTCTAAGGTACAGAGGTCAAAGGAGCAATAGAATTGTTCCTATTAAGTTTCTGCACGTATCTTTATCACTATAAAATCTCATAACATAAAGCCTTCATATTTCTATCATTTGCATCATACAGACCTCAATCAGCAGTAAATGTAATTTTTAAACATTGGTAATGGGGTAATGGGTTTAAACTTACACAGGGGAAGTTCTAAGTAGATATAAGGAAGAAGTTTGTTACTGTGTGGGTGCTGAGGCACTGGCACAGGTTGCCCAAAGATGATGCTCCGTCCTTGACAGTGTTCAAGGCCAGGTTGAGCAACCTGATCTAGTGTGAGGCATCCCTCCTCGTGGCCGAGGGATTGGAACTGGGTGATTTTAAGGTCCCTTACAACCTAAACCAATCTATCATTCTATAATTAGGTGTTCTGAAATCTTACAGATGATCACTGAAAAGTACTTTTGAGACCTGAGATGATTCAAGCACTATCCTGTTATTGATTGAAGCTTTAAGAAATACAGCCTAAAAAAGCCTTAAACTGTAACCCTGCTGTTTCCTGACATCTTTTTGCTACCTCAGTAGCAAACTGCTTCCTAATACATAATCCCTTTTGGAAACTGACATAACCAACCTTGCCCTGATCAGGTAAACTCACTGAAAAAACATTCAGTTGTTTCCCAGGAAGCTGTGAACATGGGGTTTTTGGAAGGTGTACTTTGTAGGGGGTTAGGCCACCATCTGCATTATGAACAGGCTTCAGGGAGTTGGTTGCTATAGCAACAGTCTACTTAAAGCTTATTTCAGAGCAAAACCCAACTTTCCTTTATGCTTGAGGGAAGAAAGGGTGGGTGAAGGAAGGGAGATTTTGCTGGTATTTATCCAAGAGCCACAAATTGCAGCATCCTCTATTTAAATTACACAGACGGAAGAGCTGCTCCTTTTCCTCAGTGTTTTTCCTGCTGCTGACAAGCCCCATTTGATGTTTGTGTAAAATAGCACTTTCCCTTATTTCACAACTGCAGCTGCACCAGGGTTAATTAAGGCTAACACCCAATCACATATTTCCTGAAAGTGCAGCTGAAAAAAGAGGGCAGAGTCTGCTGGAAAAGCTGGAAGTGTGAAAATTTCTGATGCAATGTTTTTTCCTAGTGTCTCCTGCTGTAAATAAGGCTCCCTCCCCATCCTTACCAATGTCAGATAGAATTTTGTGACTGATTTGTCTGCAAGCATCTCCCTGGTTGCATAGCACAGCCCAGAAGGCACCTTGGCTTGATTTTTTTTATTTTTTTTCCCTTTTCTTGTGCATAATTTGGAAAAACATAACAAAGTGGTAAAGAGGTGACAAAAACCCTTAATCCTGAATAACTAATCCGGTGAACCTCCTGATGCTTAACAAGGCCAAGTGCAAAGTCTTGCACCTGGGTGGAGGCAAACCCAAGCACAAAAGCTGGACAGAAAATGGACTGAGAGCAGCCCTGAGGAGAAGGACTTGGGAGCGTTGGTTGACCAGAAGCTCCTCATGACGCAGCTTCGCTGTGCACTTGAGTCCAGAAACCACCCGTGTGCTGGGCTGCATCCCCAGAGTGTAAGCAGCAGCAGGTCAAGGGAGGGGATTCTACCCCTCTACTGTGCTCTGGGGAGACTCCCCCCTGAAGTCCTGATCCAGCTCTGGGGGCAACAACACAAGAGGAACATGGAGCTGTTGGAGTGAGTCCAGAAGAGGCCATGGAGATGCTGCGAGGGCTGAAGCAGCTCTGCTCTGGAGCCAGGCTGAGAGAGCTGGGCTGGGGCAGCCTGGAGAAGAGAAGGCTCCTGAAGGGGAGA
>JBCJKH010047056.1:0-17791 GCA_039877255.1 Loriculus beryllinus
ATGGTATTAGAGAGGCACCAACTTGGCCAGTGGGTCGTCGTCATGGTTCTGGCTGTATGTTCCTTATATGCACAACCTCTGGTTTATCTGTAGTCAGCAGATTCACAAGGAAGGGCTTTCTGAGTACTGGCGGGGGCAGCTGGCATGAACCATTTGTTCAAGATCACAGGATCACAGAATGGTTTGGGTTGAAAGGGACCTTAGAGATCATCTAGTTCCAAACCCCCTGCCATGGGCAGGGACAACTTCCACGACTAGATCAGGTTGCTGAAAGGCCCATCTCCTTTCTTAATGTCTGTGAAAAAATATTACTTGGAGCAGTAAGAGGTCAGGATGCATCTTTTTTAACACCAGGAAAGCCTCTCATTTGAGTCACGCAAGCAGATTTGCTTGGTGCTTCTTGTTCTCTTGCTCTGTGTTATTGAGTTGCACGTATTGAGTTCTTTGCCTCTCAGTAGCGTGCCATGGGTACTTCTGTAAAAGGTCAGTATATAATGATATAGCAGTTTGTACTTGACGATATTTTTCACACTGGATTTTTTTTCTTTTAAACATTTCTGAAAAATATCACACAGTTTCTAAGCACTTCTGAGCTGAATTTGAACGAGGTGCCATGAGGAATTCACCATCGCACTGCTCACCCATCCCTAACCTTGAAACGTTTAAAAATAAATAAATAAACGGATTTGCATAAAATAATATAGTAACCCACCGAATTTATTTAGTTTAATTTATGCTAATCATGGCATATTGGTGCTCTGGCAGATAAAATAAAGCTGGTGGAGAAGATTGCGTCGAGGAAGCGATGTCAATTAACCCTAGAAATTACCACTCTGAAAGTGGGTTCAGCTTTGCCATTGAGGAGGACCAGTCCAGCAAAGTCTGTTAACTGGCAATAATAAGGTGGATTTATTAATTTTAGGGCTGTGTAAATTTAATCTTTTATTTTTACATATTTTTCATACATATATGTATTCTTATTTATATATATAAGTGCACATGTATTTTCTTAGGGTTGTGCATATTCCTGTTAGATATTAGAAGTTAAAATGTTTGAAAAGATGGGAATATAAATCCAGGGGTGAATTCAGGTTATTTTGCATAGGCTTTTAATTATTTCTGTGTTATAATTCTAGTCATGTTTTTCCAGGTTATATAATATACCATTTAGGAATAACTATACATAATATGGAATTTAATATTAGTTCAGGCTTTCAGTAGCACCAGAAGTAATGAAAATGACCAAGCAGAATGGGTTGTATTCATCTTTACTACCATTTGATCAGAGAAGGATAGATAGGCTGTATCAGGTTGCGTCTAATTGTGCCTTGACTCTGGCTACCAGAGGAAGCAAACAGCCCACAAGAATAAATAAAATCATTTCCATAAACAAATATCTCGGGGCTTCTCATGTGCTTTAGCTCGTGTGTGTACTGATTTGCTTTTAGATGTAAATAAACTCCTTTGGTTTCTGACTTGCAAATTTGTATAGCACTCAATCAGAACAGGATTTTAGCTGTAACTTTTTTCCACACAAAATGAATGATTGAAAATGGGAGGGAGAGGGAGAAGAGAAAAGAGTTCCCTTCTTCACCTTAGACCACATCGCATAAGATAAATGTCAGACAGGATTTAAATGCAAGCAGTCTATGAAAAGGCAAGATATTTATACAGTTTGCTAGGTTGAGGTTAGGATTTTTGTTGTTTTGATTTGCTTTTTAGGAGTAGAAGCAGAGGCTTTAAGGTGATGGCAAGGGTTTTCCAAAGAAGATGGCTCAATTACATTTTAATTTTATTTAGGACACAGGTAGGTGGCCTGATTTTCAGTACTGTGGAGCAAGCAATGGCACTCCAAGGCCCATGAGGTCTGCAGAATTTTTAGAGTCCCTTCATTTGTTTTGCTGCTGCTTTTTGTGGCTTTCGATCATATCCTGTACCTTAAAACAGTTCTAGTGACTGCCTGCAATGTCTGCACAAATGGCGGGAGCTGAGCAAGTAGATGCCTTTGCAAAAGGAAAACTGATGATGTGCAACTTCTGCCACGTATGCAAAACAAACATGAAAACAAAACTCATTTTCTCAAATGCCTTTTGTTTGCTGTTATTATTTGAAGGGTCACTAGCAAAATGACAGGCACAATTACAATCTCTTACAGATTGCATTATGTATTGGACTTGCATGCTAATTTTCATTTAGACTTCTTGTTTTCAGTCATGAAGAAGTTGCCCGAGTTTCACTTGCCTGGAAGTCACATTTGCTGGTCTGAACACAGTTTGAGGCGTTTTCTAATGCAGACCAAGATGAAACATCCTTTTCAACTTTTGCAGAGAATATTTGTGGATTCCGACAGCTTGTTCAGCTGTAGGTAGAAACTTGAAATTTGGCATAGAAATAGCTCTCATGAAGAGGAAGTGCTTTTGCTTTTTCTAGAGAAAATTGCTTTTGATTTGACTGAGCTGTAAGCCTTTGAGCAAGTGGCAAAAAAATTTTATTCTCGGTGCTTGCAGGGTGTGCAGAGGAAAGGCTCTGTGCATATGGTTAATTTAGTGAAAGCACACAGTATAGTGCAATATGCTTCTGAAAATGGGTGGAGGCACCTGAGGCCGGGACTTTATAAGGTATGAGGGACACATTGAAAGAACTTTCCATTTTCAGGGACTAAGCCAAGGGCTTCCTCCTCTCCTCAGCTCATAGAGCTCTCTCAACTGATGGTTATAACAAAGCAAGCCGGTTTTCCGACATATGCACTTGTCACGTTGCTCTACCCCAGAGAAGAGACTTTGTACAAATGTTCTTGTGGAATTAAAATGACATTATGGTGGTACTACAGCAAATCCACCAGATGTATCAGGCCATATGCACCATGATCCAGGTAGCAGGGTCTGTATTTATCTATTGCTTGCCACATTTGTTGCCTCAGTTTCTTCACTTCTAGCTAAAATCAATCTGATTTTTAAAGCTTTGAAAATCAGTTTTCGGGTATCTTGGATGTTTTTAATTTCCTTCAATTCATTTTTTCACAGCCATCTTTCCAAGACCAACGTATTCCACCCAGTTCTTTACCGAATCTTAATTTTTGTTTATTTGTAGACTTCCCATAAGGTCTCTACAGTCTTTTTTTCCCTGAAGTTCAAACTGCTCCTCCAGATTTGACAGCACAGGACAGAAGAAGGGATCGGTGGCATGTTCCTTCCAGAACAGCTTTAGTTGCCTGGACAGGCAGTGCCCTCCTGAGCTCTGGCAGCTTCTGTTCAGTCTCCAGCTTCCCTGCACCTCTCTGCCTTTCTTGCTTTAGTCCCGAGCTTCCTTTCATGTGGAGCTGTGTTACCTGGCTGTCACTTTATGAGTAGATCTGCAATTCCACCACACATGAAACAGATGAAATTGATTGAATCAATATATATTTAAAAGACCAGCTCTGTGACAGGCCTAAGCACTTCACATTGTGCAATTTTCCTATCTAAAGCACTGCCCAATTATAATTCCTCTGGCAGATACTGATAGGCAAACCACCTCCAGTGGGGTCAGATCTAGTCTCCCCAAAAACATCCCTCCATTGAGCCCACAGCCATGGGTACTGAAGTCAGGACAGCACTCAGAGAGCAGAGCAGTTTGTCATTTGCATCCTGTGAGGTGAGCAAAACCTCCCTGCAGCACCTCCCTTCACCAGAGCTTCCTCACCAAAGGCTGTGAGTTGAGACCAGTGCACCAGACCAAGGGCAGATCCATCATACATCTACCTATCATAAAAGGATATAACAATCTTTTTCATGTTTCCCTTGTGTTTGTTACAAGGCTGCCAAATAGACACATCATTCACGCTTGCTCAGGCCTGCCTTTTGGCCTGTCCTGCTCTGTCAGAGCCAGTAACACTCCTGACCCTCTTGGACTTGGTCCCCGTGGAGATTTCAGAGAAGGGATGCTTTTCTTCCTGAGGCCTGTGGCTGTCAGGCTTCCCCAGTACAGACCAACACAATATCAAAGCCAACTTATTCATTGATAGATTAATGATGTTGTTAATTGGTTAACCTAGGGCAGACAGTATGAAAAAAAATGTTTAATATGCGTTTGTTGGCAAGAGTGAATAGAGCTGGGCAATGGCAATGTACAGATTATGACAGTTGGATGTTTTCATTGTAAAAATTAGGTAGATGGTCTTGAGTGCTTTAAAGTGTTGTTAATATTATTTGAAAAAACAATGTGTTCTGGAATTTAATTACAGATGAGTACTGAGCATAGGTAATTTTGGTAACTCTTCACTTTTTCATGATTAACTGGAGCGGTCTTACTATTCTTCTGGCTGCCTAGTGTACAGAAGACAGCATGGCACAAAATGGTAATGAGATGTTTCCACTTGAAATAGTGAGCTGCAACAGCTGGCTGGGTCCTGGGCCTTGAATCCAGTTCTAGCAAAAAGACAGGATGTTACTGCGAGTATTTGAAAACAGAAAGCTAGAAAGATTTCCAAAGGTAAAACATCCCCAGCAATGTGCTGCAAGAAAAAAGCCTAATTAAATTGCCCAAATCGTTTTAGCCCCGGAGCTTGAAAATGTCAGTAAATAAATAATTGGTTATGCTAAGATTACTCTTTTCTGCTAATAGAGCATAGGAGAGAAGAAACAAAGCCACTGGGGGTTCCTTCTTTGATCCACAGCAGGTTGTAAGAATACAGGCAATACCACCAAAATGAAAAAAAAAAAAACCAAAAATAAAAATACATTTCCTTTCATGGCTGTCAGTCCTCTCGTTGCTTTGGAAGGGCGAAAGGCAGGTTATCACTTGTGCGTGTGTGGAATTCAGCCCTGTTTGCAGTATGATTGTACAAAAGGTATTTTATTAAAAGCTGACTGTTATTTCCAGATTTTAAACTTAAACACAGACAAGTTACGGGGTAGATATAAAATCAATATCACTCTTCAGGTATTGCAAACATTTTGAAAGGTAACTATTTAGACTGTAGCAAGCGATTTACTGATAAGGATGTTCTGCTGATCCGTTTGTTCCTGATTTGCTGTACCTTGTCCATTAACATGACTGCAAAATGGGACTGAGAGCTCGGTTTGATTCTGCTGTAGGGCTTTTATTTCATCCTCTGAGGAAACTGAGAGCAGCATATCTGAAAGTTTGTACAAGAGAACTCCTAACACCTAATGTGAAGACAATGTATTTTTACACCAAACGTGCTGCGCATTTCAGATGAGGTTTTTAATCATGAACTATGCTAAAACTCTTGATTTATTTTGGAACGATTAGGTACATACAGAACTCTATTAGTCTGTAAGCAGAGATAATGAAATGCTGGGTTACTGAGTATGCCTTTAAATACTTACTGTCTTCCCATGAATTTTGATGAAATTATATATGAATTCTGCAGTATTAAAATTAATAGTATTTTCCTCATATTACACAGACTGAGGAGAGCACAGTAGCCATGAAACAGTGCTGATATTTTCTCAGTGCCTCATCTTACTACATTAGTTCTCTAGCTTACCTGGTTCTGAGTACCATCTAATAGGTGAATGTCATTCATCTGAGAGACATTAGTTTGGTGTCAAATGTGACTTAGGCTTTGAGGTTGATGGGATGATAAGTAGCCCACCGTTTCCCCCTGTGGGAGGTAATGTCTGTGCCAACCTGCCTTTTTACATTCAAAGGTCATGTCCAGTTGAGAGAGCAACACATACAAATGGGATTTTAGGTACAAATTACCTTTTGCCCTGGAACTGCAGGGGGGAGGTGGGTGACACAATAAATATGCAGGTTTTTCTTCAGTCTTACCTGTTCCTACGAATATTCAAGCACTTTACAAAGATGTACACAGCTTTAGCACAGATATGCTTGTCTAGTTAGATTTTTCCCCCAAAAGTCAGCTTTTCAAAGCACAAGACAGTCAACAGAATTAAAAAAGCCCTTGCAAACATAGACTGGACAAGTGTCTTTATATATATAGTCACTGTGATGAGCATGGTAGAAGAACTCCTATACGGTTTGAACACTACAGATGGAAGCACTTTAGAAAATCTTTTTCTGAAGAGCTTTTTAAGTGAATTCAGTGATGATATATTTTTGCCCATAATTTATATTTAGCATTTTAGGTCTCTCATTTTACTACCTACTCTAGAGATCTGAAAAAATAAACTAAAATATGGAATGAGGACATATAAATACATTCTGATATTGTGCTGAAAATTCAATGGAAAAGATTCTTATCACTTTCCAGTCTGTATTGTGAAATACTATTTTTTAATTGTGTTATTTGGTGCATTGGGACCGTATTTTGAACCAACAGTGTGAGTTTTAAGAGGTGAGGCGTCATTTTGCCCAAGGATATATGGAATTTATGGCAGTATTACTGCCAGACCTCTTAACTGCTGTTACCGTGACACTTTCTAGTGACATTAGTGACCACCACTGGATGTAAATTCTACACTCACTGAGCTTTCATACACAAGTTGAAGGGTGAGTGAGGGAGGAAGAAGAGGAGACAAGGCTGTATAATGCTTCATGACTGGCTTAAGGGATATTAAATCGACCTTAAATCCTTGCCAACCGGTTAGATGGATAGCACACTGTTTCTAAAATTTGCAAGTCAAAGGGAGACAGGCCTAAATTCTTTCCGCTATGAAACCCCCACAGTCCTCTGCCTTTCAGGCAGAAGCAAAAAGGAATGGAAAATTCCAAACTAACGAGCGCTTCATTTTTTATTTTTTTTTTTTCTGCAGTGCTGTGCTTAGAAAAATTGCACTCCTTTTTTTCTAAGGCAAAGAAGTAAAATTAAAGTTGTATGACTGTTATAAATATTACATGTTCTGGGTATCAAGAGTACCTGTAGTTCTCTGGTTTCTGAGGGTGTTTTTGAATTAACCCTTTTGTAGACAGCGGGTGTTGGGAGGAAAGTATAACATTCATGCTCAGTCAAATCTTAACACTGTCTATTCAAGAGAAAGCATCCTAACGCAAAGGTGCACTCACTGGAGTAATTGTGAGTTTTGTATGTATACTTGTTTTTTGTCTGCTTTGTAGACGTGAACTTTAGAGCATTTGAGAAATAATCACTTGGCCAAGTTAACTGACAAGTCAGAGATGGAACACAATGTCTTCAGTCCAGATTCTGTGATGCTCTGTAATACCGCCAGTTTTACTGAATATTAGAGATTAGTCAATGTAGACGTTGGTTTCATAATGAATACATACGTATTCAGCAGCAGAAGGATTTAGGATTCAAGAAGTGGTGAAATTCTACTGAATCTCTCAAGGGCTGAGACAAATATGCTGTTCTGTTTCATTGGCATGGTTCAGAAGAACTTCTGACTGGTCCTTTGGGAGGAGTAATAGAAGATGGAAGGAAGCTGGAGCTTCAAGATTCCTTGGCTGAGACGTCCTAAACTGAAGGACCCATAAAAGCTGGAATGGAACAGGCAGGAAAGCAGGCTCTCCTGCTGATCCAGACTAGAAACATGCCCTGTGCAGTGAGTGTACTGACATTCAGGCAGTAGATGTTGCCTGGAATTCACTTTGTCATGAGCTTCACTTTTGCTGAGCACTGCCCTTGCAGAGGATGAGATGCTTCCAGATATGCTTCCTACATGGTTAAAGCTCATGTTTAGCTTTCTGATGGGTCTTGTATAAGCAGTAGAGAGACTCTCTGTCCTCATTTCATGTATTCACAACATCTTCCTACATAAAATCTATCTATAATTTAACCCATATTGTCCGGATTACAGTGTTTAAGAAGAACTTCCATCCTAAGTCAAAGTCAAAAAGAAATTGTGCAATTTGTTCTGTTTCTTATGTACTATTGATAATTTTTAAAAGCTGCTTCACTTCAGTGAATGTATTCATTGGATCATACTGCTTTTCTCTTCATCATAATACCCCAGCCACAACCCCAGCATGTGCCTGCCTGCCTCCAGTCTTCATTTTGCAAGCTGCTCACAGCCAGTAATGATGTATTTTCATTTTCCTCATGATCTTTACCTGTCTTTGAGCTGGTTGATGTTCCCATAATTTTGGTAAATGCTACCCTATTTAAATAAATAAACACACTGAGTAGATTGTCAGCTATTAACATAGACAGGACATCCCTAATGTAATTATTGTTCTGTGCATTACTGCTTCAGGAGTGGATCTTTTCTGAGTACATCAGAAGACTGGTTTGAGGAAATTAATACCAAGTTTTAAATTCACTACTGTCTCTTTACTGAGGAAGTAATAGGCAATTTTTTAGAAAATCTACAATTTTGGATAAACATAAATAGCTTTACTTTCTGTGTCACAGCAAGAACAACTATTTGAAAAGATGTTAAATTTTGTGTGTAATTTCTGTGGCAATTCTTAAACATTTCCCAACATTTCTGTCTCTTTAAAGTATTCACTTGCTTCAAAGCTATTTTTGACTCTGACCACTATCTGATGAGAAATTCACATGTGCTAAATATACCCATGATAATAATCTTATTTTCAGTCCTCCACTAAAAATGCTGATGGCCTGAAAGGTATTTGAGTCCTCAGTGTAGCTTCCCTGCCATGATTTTTCCAGTGGATTTCAGGACAAAGAAATAGTTAGAATGCTAAGCAATAAATATTGATGTAATGTTGTTTACCAATCATTTTGTCAATATAACAATAATATAGCAATAATAATATGTCAATATAACCATAACAGTATAACAGTATATATATAGTAATAGCAATGGTGTTTGTTTCACAAAGGACTCTTAGTGAATAAGTGACTTGAGAAAGGGGTTGGGAGAAATTAGTTGCTCACACACATAATACAGTGCCAGGTGTTGCTTACACACATAATACAGTGCCAGGTGTGAGTAATGTAATTCCCCCTATGCAATAAATTTGGTACAGAAAGAAATGTTGCAAAATTGTTCAGTTGTTCAACCAAACATCAATTTGATTTTCAGATCTCTGGGCTACTGCTTGAAATACAGACCATGGCAAAGCTATCTGATCAGTGTTACATGCATCACTTCTAACTTGAAGTCAGTGAAGCTATTGCAAAGTCACCTCAGAGAGAGCAAGTACTGGGAACCAGGATTCTTCCGGAACAGATCTAAGTGCCAATTTCCACTGATGATTTTGGCATGATTAGGGCAAATGAAGTGTGCCTGTATGATTATGTGCCATGTTTTGGTAGCTAGACCACAGCTTGATTAGAACTCTTACGTTGTTTTTGCATTAATCCTTTAGCTGAAGAAGTCAAAATTTTGTTCTTGCATCCAGCAGTTTCTGCTTCAACTCAAGTACATGATAGATAGGGCTTGGGTACAGCTATGATGTTAATAAGTGCTGGGCCTCTCTGCTGTAATGCTTTGCAAGAAAGAAGAGGGCACCCTGGCACAGGATGCACTGTTGCCTTGGAAGTATTTACATAGCCTACAAGTAGCGATGTCTGTATTTTAACCTATCTCTGCCTGAGCTGATCTAAACAGAAGGTAGCAACATCAGCCTTGGCGTCCACCAGACATTTCTGTGAGTTGAAACAAGTAAGCTGTAATGAAATTCTGAAGACTATTGATGAAAACCTTTCACATTACCAAGGAAAGATGAAACCAGACAAAGAACCAACTAAACTGAACTCCCAAACAACAAAATGCTAAACACAAAACTACAAGAAATCTGGAGAGGGACTTTTTACAGGCACATGTAGTGACAGGACAATGGCTTTAAGCTGACAGAGAGGAGATTTAGATTAGATACTAGGAAAAGTTTCTTTACTATGAGGGTGGTGAGACACTGACTGGAACAGGTTGCCTAGGGAAATTGTAGAAGTCCCATCCCTGGCAGTGTTCAAGGGCAGGTTGGACGGGGCTTTGAACAACCTGGTCTAATGGAAGGTGTCACTGCCCATGGTAAGAGGGTTGGAACTAGAGGACTGTGAAGGTTCCTTCCAACCCAAACCATTCTATAATTCTATTAAACCTCCAAGATTTAAGAATCTGGGCATTATTGTTGGAAAAGGTGGAGGGGAATAAATGTGGGTGATATACTAAGAGTGGGTTTATTCCAGCATTGGTTTTGTGATTAAAGTAATCTGGCAAAGAGGGATTATTTGTAAGAGTGAGGGAAATAGGGAAGATCTCAGCCAGTGTCTAGCGAATACAAGACGCTGGTTTTGTGAGCTCAAAAAAAAGTTATGAATCATTTAATGAACTAACTTTTCCAGAAAACAGGTTCATTCTCAAATATTTAACTAGCATGGCCAAAACTAACTGCTTATAAGTGACAGATCACTCTCCAAAATACTGTAAGCTTTAAGGAATATAATATTTTTTAGTTTTGTCCTGTGATTTCAAGTATCTTTTGGGTGTCTGGTTTAGTTTTGTTTTTCTTCTGCAACCGCAAAGTCTGTAAGGATTATCTTTTTATCACAACAGCTGATTCTTATTCCAGGATCTATGATTTATGAAAGTCGTCAACTATCGTTAGACCTTCAATAAAATTATCAGCTAATCATTTATGGTACACTACATTCTTCAGGACACTATCGATGAGCTGCAGAGATGCTCTTACTCAGAGGTCACCATTTCTGACTCTCATGGGACGAAGGATGATGCAGTCATGCAGAGTATAAATTTTACTAGAAATCTGAAATAGCAAAACTGAACTTGCTGAATATAAACCAGAGTTAGGTAGAGAAAACTAAAAATCAAAACAATGATCAGGACTTAAATTCTTAATTTAACTTAATTTAATTTCATTTAATTTAATTTTAGATTTGAGGTCAGACCTAAGCATTTGTAACTTAGATGCTTAATAAAGATAAACCCTGTAGGTCTGTTTCTGCCATGATTAATTTTGAGGTTTTGAGTTCCTTACTTAATCTCTGAGGTTCTCCACTTTCACGTGCTTGTTCATGGTGGTAGTTCTCCTTGAAGGATTGAATGAAGTTAAGGTGGTATTTGCAAATTCCTGTCCTTTGAAAAAATTCCAGCAGTAGTAGGAGTTATCTGATAAAGAGCTTTACCTGAATACTTAGCTCTGACATTAAATAATAATTCCAATTACAAATTATAATTGCTTTTCTTAATTAATTATCATATAAGAAAATACAGATAGATGAAAGAGTCTTTCTGGTAACATAACATGTTTTTCTGACTGAATGCACTATTTTAGTGATCAAGTGATCATTTTATTCCTTCTTCTGTCAACCTGACAAAAAACTACAGTGCAAATGCATTCTCAGAATTTGAAAACACATTTCTTCACCAAATATTTGACCGGGGTTAAGAACTGAGGAAGATAATAGCTGTGTCTCGGTGTTTTATAATCAAGTAATGTTAGTTATCTAACAGGAAAAATTAGGAATGTGGCAAAGAACTGCATGGAATTCTGTGTTATAGAAGTACATGTTATTTAGTAAATCTTACTCCCTTTTGTATGTTAGGCGCAAACAAATTACATTTACCTTTGGTGTTTTTGTGGTGCATTCCAGTAACTCACTTGAAGATCTGCCCCAATTTAGCAGTACCAATAAATGAGCATTTATTATTTCAGAAGTTAATTTGTAGCCTAAACTAGTTCCAGGGTTTCCTCATCTTGAAGTTACTTTCATGTTTCAATGGAGCTTGGTTATTTATAGAAATACATTCTGACTCTTTGATTCATGGACGTACAAAAATCAGTGTCAATTCCTGGGTGTTAAATGAGCCTCCTAGTGTAGTGTGAACCTTTAAACATGATGGGGTTGTAATATTCGTGCTTTGTTTACTGGCTTATTTTACGAATTCTGAGGATTGTCATCCTTGGGAAGGGAAAAATGGATACAGGCTCACTGCTCTTTTAAACTAAAAATTAGTTAGTTAAGTGAATCATAGAAAGGCCATCTGATCCAAACTTTGTCCCAAAGCAGGGCTAACATCAAAGCTAGAAGGTATTCTGAAAGTCAGAAGTCCAGGATCTGCTCAGTGACAAAATAACTTATTCATTATTTATTTTACTTGAAGAATTTATTTGCTTTAAGTTTCCTTCATAAGGGAAAATAAGTGACAGTTCTTCCAGAAATGAAATAGTGGGTCTTTAAAGCACAGGTTTCTGTACTGTGTAATACAGCCTAAAGTATCATAGTCTCAGCTCAGTGAAATCCCACCATTTTATCTGTATAATTTGCTACACTAGTGGTATGATTAATGCTGTAGCTTGCTATACATGCTAAGAGACCTAGAAGGAAAACAAGCCATTCCTTTTCATTATATATATAAATAATCTGAAAGGCTGAAGGAGGCCTCTCCAGGTAGAGACAGAAATTGAGCTAATAGATCCAACTTTTATCCACTTGTTTGTTAAAAAACATGTTCTTTCTGCTTTGCTGTCCTGCCCATCACACTAAAATACATGCTTTTTCCAGAGCTGGAAATAAAATCTCAGATTTCTGTTTCCTTCACTACTGTTGAGTAACTGTAATGGCAGGTAATGGGTCATTTTTCCATCTAGCTCTTAATTCGTATAGAAGCTGTGGAACTTATTGGAGCATTAGAAGTCCATGGTCAGAAATTCAGAGTACATGTAAGAAACAAGATGACCCAAGTTTTTGACAGGGTAAGACAGGGCTGAAAAAGAAATCAAATTGAGTTGCCCGATTTGACAGCATGAACAGATCTTCAGCAATGAACACCAGTGTTTTGCAGTGAAGTTTTACCTTAATCTTTCAATTGAAATCATACAATGTATATGAGTATTTTACATTTCCATCACTTCCTAGACTTGGATTTGTGTGCATCTCTCCTCAGTCGCATCATAGATGGGAAGCTGTGAAAGCAGTTATTCATATCTTTTGGCCTAAGTGGTCACTTTGCATTGTTTTATGTTGATTAACTTTTGCAGAGCAATCCAGAAAAGGGAATAGGAAGTCCATGGTGGTGATTTAAGAGCACATGAATTAAGGATCTCGGGACCTTTGGGCCCTGGAGACCAGCTGTATTAACTATACGCTGCTTCTCCTTCTACTCTTCTGCCTCTGATGATGCTACACATTTCTGTGCAACTGAGCTCAGTTCATTGCCATCAGATCTTAAAAACACTGGAGTGAGTCTCCCCTTCCCTGAATATTGAAGACAAATGGAAGCATAATATGGACAATGGGTTTTGGCAGCTGCGGCCTTTCCCAGACACATATAAAAAGTCATAAACATTTATATGAATCATGTGGAATGTTTTACTACTATTGATAGATACAGCCCCCCCTCTCTTTCCCTTCCACAAGTACAAACTTCAGGCTTCACCGAACCCCTAGAGGATTCACCATCTGAAAAAGAAGAAAAGCACAGCTAACAGAAAAAGAACTCAAACAGGAGAGGGGAAAAGACAAACTAGAGATGTTCCCAAAGCAGTATATAAGCCCTTCCAAAATGTCACAAAGTTATTCTCATAAAGCAGTTTAGCTCTGGGTTTTGGCACTCTTCATCCAATGTTTTTCTGAGAGTCTATCTCAGAAGGAGACTGGTAAGACTGGTCATTTTTGGTTCTTTGGTCATTCCCTACCTAATGTTTTGAATATTCATCTGTCTCTTTCCACTCTTAAGAAACTTGGTAATGCCTTGCATGTACCTCACCAGAGACTTGGGAAGGTGGAATGCTTCATTCTATCAATGAACCCAATCTCAGCTGGGAAAACCTCTCCTCTATCTGCATCTCTCTGTTCAACTTAGCATCTATGTATCTTCAAGATTGTTTTTAAGGCCAGGAAGCTCAGCAAGGGGAGAATCATGTCTGCACGTGTACCAGCAGTTTAAAGGAATTATAGCACAGAATGATTTACAGATATTTTCTAAAAGGCAGTATTCTGAGGTATGCACAGCCCTTTTTATTTTTTTAAAGAACAAGCAAAGAGCTGTAGTAATTACCTTCAGTCAGCATAACCCTCAGCCTTCATTGCTGCCACTGAATAGAAAAATATTTCTTCTTTGTATTTCTGGATGCAATGTTTTCCACTTTTAACTGCAGTATAAAAGGACAATCATTTTCTTCTCCACCCCCAGAAGAGTGAGAGATGAATGTTTAATTAGAGCCAGAATTTGTAATGTTCACAGAACAATTTTTTCCCCGTGTCTCCACTGATATGGATACTGTTTGTAGCTCATCTCCATACATCCTTACTATCTGCTAGCAACAGAGCCCTGCTGCAGTTGCTGCATAAGCAGTTTTTGCTTTTTTAATAAGGGAAGGGAAGTCTTGTGGTTCATCCCAGTGGTGCAGTTTAAGAGAGAAAAAAGAAATGAGGCAAACCAGGGCAAAGAAGATTCTTTTAACCCCCTGGTAGCTTTTGCCACCTTGCTTCATTTACTCTGGTGACAGAAATTTTGGCAGTGTGTGCCTGGTGCACCTCGTTCCCCCTCACTGCCCAGAAATATCAACTGGATGCTGTCAAATGACTTTCACCTGGCCATTTTTTCTTGCATTATTTGTCGTAGCTTGTTGTCTATTTTGACTATTGGCTCCCTCAGATTGCTACGGCATGTCAAAAAGGAGGAGGGGAAATAGCAAACTGTCCAAATGGGATCTGCTCAGCAGGACCCTGCTGAGAGAAAACCCACTGAAGCAAAAAAGTTGTGGGGGAAGCAGGAGAGAATGGAGACCAGGACACCAACCACCTCCTATTTTAAACCTTCTCTAGAAATCAGCAATTGTTTTCCTTAACTTTTGCCTATAGGAAGCAAATATAGCAGAAATAGTCCCACTGTTTGTAAAGAAGCTCTTGGCTGCAGCTTGTGCATGAAGTGCTTTTCCACAGTCTCCTGACTCTTTCAGGAATGGGTGGGACTCTCAGGGCTGTTTTTAGGGCGGGTTTCCCTGGCAGATGCTGCACTGACCTGCACACTTTGCATCCTAATGGCCAATTTAATTGCTCTTCACTGATTCCAATGAAATGACTTACAGAAAGGCAGTGCAGCATTGCCAGGCATAAAATCCAAACCCCACAGAGGGGTGGGATATGGGGAAAGGTGTGATGTTCCTGTTAATCACTAATTCCAGTAAAGATGAAATGTTGGGGAGGGAGAGTTATGTGATCACAAACATATTGCTGGAGTAGAGCTGCTGTAGTATCTCATTTATGGAGCAGTGAAATGTGGGAATGATAATAGCTCGAGTTTATATAGCACCTTTCATCACAAAGGATCCAGAGGTGATTTGCAAACTTAAACTGTTATATAGATGACACTTATAAAACAGAACACGGTTGCTGTTTTCAGAGTAATGGTCTGAAACACTACAGATTGCATTAGTGCTACTGAAATTATTTGGGCCATTATTGGAAAATAGGTAGGATGTTTTATTTTTGTAAAATAAAAGCTGGATCACAGTGGCCAGCTCAGGAGCAAGCTGTGGCAGCTCTTCAAACATGCCCAGGAAAGCACAACGCAGGAAAACGCACATGTGGGGAAGAAGGTGTCTCTTGACATAGAAATGTTAGTAGAGGTTTGGTGAAAGGAGCAGCATCACCATCACATGGAAGAATCCTGTGGAGTGGCACGGGGCTGTTCAAGCAGCCTTGACTTTACATTTCCTGCAAAAGTATGGCCAGCAGCTTGGTGGCCCAAAGCACTGCAGGAGGGAAACAGGTCTGCAGTCCCAGCTCCCGGGGAGGAGCGGTCTCTGCTGCTTTTGCAGTCTCACTTGTGCCACCTTTAGGTTCCCTTGAGGTTTCCAGGCCAGATGCTGGTGCTGCCTGTAATGTTTAAATGTGATGTATGGGAAAATACACTGAGGGTATGCTATGTGAAAAGTTAATATAGGTGGATCTGGCACCTGTAGGAGCTATCAACTTTTTTGTGACACATTACCCCTCAGATCGGGATTGCAAAGTGGTCTGTGCTGGCCCAGCTAGAAGGTGGCAGGTGTGAACAACTGCAGTACAAACTGCAGCTCTTTTCTCTGACTCCCATGAGGTAAAGCATTATCCCAAGTGCCCATTACTGCTGTTACAGGTGAAGTTACAACACAGCTCTCTCCAGCACGAATGTAGGTAGTGACTCATCTGCCTATGAACTGAGCTGAGACATTCTAACATTTTCTCTGCAGAAAGAAGTCAGTGTCATGGGTAAAACTGAAAATCAGACATCTTCATTTGGAACAGACTGAAGGCAGATGTGGGTGAAATGAGTTCAAATGACTACTAATCCTTGACTACTAATTCTATACTAATCATGAGGAGGTGGTGCTGACACCTCGTGCAAACCATGCTTCCGCACTGTGCCTGTGTTCCTGCGCAATTATCACCACACAGTGTTAAATGGAGGTTGCTTTCATCAGTGCTTCCAATAAGACTTGCATTTCACAGTCTGGAGGAACTGTATAAAATACCCACTGTAAACTGTCAGCATGAAGTGTTTGGAAATATTTAAGAGATGGGCAGAGGAGCTATGTGCTTTTTGTTTCGGCAACAGATTTAGACCAACAAGCTGTTGGGGGGCTGTATCCATTTTTATTTTTGTTTTCCTGTTATCCTGATTCATTGCGGACCCACCTACTCTCTGCAGTTTATTTTGACCTAAAAAAAAAGTTCCAAATATAATGCCTTCTAAGCACTTAGAATTGAAGGAATGTGTCTTGCTGGATATATGGAGAGCTAACAAAGTGGGTATTAAAAGAGTAAAAAAATTCAACTGAAAGATGTGGGATCAGCTTGATGCTAAGCAGAATGTTGGCAAATCTCTGTGTGGTTTTGTAGCTATGTGATTCCTGTGCAGTTTACCCTGGCAAATGCAAGCCTTAAAACTTTGCACAGCAATCTGAAAAATATTTGCGTCTGTCCAGTGCTTATTCCACTACAATGGGAAGGGTAATTCCAAATGCAACTACAGTAATACAAAATGATCTGCATAATGGGGTTTGTAGAGTAAAGCCTAATTAGGGCAAGTAGCTCATGAAACCTCCTCCAAAGTGCAGCTCCAAAAAATGCACCACAGAGCAAGTTGTAACAATCTTTTACCAAACAGTTCTATATTTGTAGCTAAGGTCACTAAATACCAAAGCCAGCTTTGGTCCTGAATTTATCTCTCAGTTGTGTTAAAACTAGAGTAAAAAACCACTGAAGGAGGTGAATGCAATGAGGTTGTTTTTTGGTGAGAAATGGGGGATTTGCTTCAGGAATATGAAAAGCTAAAATGATAAATTACATGTAATCCTTCTTTACAAATGCCAGTACAAAGCTCAAAGCTTTTTTTATTCTCATTCTTCCCCAGGAAATCAAATATTCTGTCGTGGACAGGTTGCTTTTTGATCTAGCTAGAATATCAGAACCTTGCTATTACTCTATTTTACTTTAGCATATAGTTTTATGTATTCTATCATTATTCATGCTTTAATATAGGTTTTCTTATATATGAGATATAAGCTGATGAGACAAAATAGGACAGTAATATAATTTCATGTATTCATATTTTATAAACTTCGGATCAGTACACCAGTTCAAGAGAGAGATGCTTAAATTTAAACATCTCTCTATTGAGAGTTGCTTACTCTGTGGATTATTATTTTGCTAAAGTGTGATCTTACCATTCCTATTCAGGTTTTGTTCACTACTGTCCTGGGTTCAGCAGTAGCAGTCAATTTTTCTCCTTCTCAGTAGCTGGTGCAGTGCTGTGTTTTTGACTTTCAGCCTGGGAGCAGAACTGATAACAGCAATGTTTTTAGTTACTGCTCAAATGTTTACTCTGACCAAGGGCTTTGTGAGCCTCATGCTCTGCTAGGAAGGAGGGGAGGCAGGGAGGAAGCAGGGACAGGACACCTGACCCAAACTGACCAAAGAGGTATTCCATACCACAGCACGTCATGCCCAGGA
>JBCJKH010047059.1:0-27746 GCA_039877255.1 Loriculus beryllinus
ACAGCACAGCACAGCACAGCACCGCACAGCACAGCACAGCACAGCACAGCACAGCACAGCACCGCACAGCACAGCACAGCACAGCACAGCACAGCACAGCACCGCACAGCACAGCACCGCACCGCACCGCACCGCACCGCACCGCACAGCACCGCACCGCACCGTACCGCACCGCACAGCACGGCACCGCACGGCACCGGCACCGGCACCGGCACCGGCACCAGAGGGACGGTCCGCACACCGCCGCTCTCCGCACACCGCTCTTGCTCACTCCCCTCCTCAAAAAGCGGCCGCCTCCTCCTGCCCGGAGCAGCCGCCGCACGCCGCCCCACGGCCGGAGACGCACACGGCACCGTCCTCCCGGCACCGTCCCAGCAGCGCACCGCGCTTAACGGAGCGGGACGGGCCAACCACCACCCCACCGGCTGCCTCATGGGGCGAGGCCCGGTGCCGGCGTGGGAGGCGGGGCAGGGGCGGGACCCGGTGTCCCCGCCCCGGCGTTGCCGCGGCGCTGGCGGCTGTGGTCGGGGCTCTGCCGGCCAGAGCGGGGCGGCTCTTGCGGGAGGCGGCGCCGCCGCCGCCATGGGGGTGCACGGCGTCAAAGCGGTGTTCTTCGACTTGGACAACACGCTGGTGGACACGGCGGCGGCCGGGCGGCGGGCCATTGAGGAGGTACTGCCCTTGTCCCCTTGCTGCTTCCGACACGGAGGCTGCGGGCACGCCTGGCCCAGCGCCCGCGGTGCCGCTCATATCGCCCTCCGTCCCACCCGCAGTGCCGCCTGACCGGAGGCTCCTCGGGGGACGCGCTGGCGAGAGCCTCTTGTGTGTTGCAGGTGATCAATGCCCTACAGTCGAAGCATCACTACGGGGAAGGGGAAGCCCGCGTCATCTGCGACAAGGTCCAGGCCAAGCTGCTGAAGGAGTGCCACGACCCCGCCAAGATGTGCATCACCGACCTGCGGATTTCGCACTGGGAGGAGGCGATCCAGGAAACCATCGGCGGGGAGGCGAACCGAAACCTGGCCGCCGAGTGCTACTTCCTGTGGAAAAGGACCCGCCTGCAGCACCTCACCCTGGCCGAGGACACGCGGGGGATGCTCACCGAGCTGCGGAAGGGGGTCCGCCTGCTGCTCTTGACGAACGGCGACAAGCAGACGCAGAGGGAGAAGATCGAGGCGTGCGCCTGTCAGCCCTACTTCGATGCCATCGTTGTGGGAGGAGAGCAGAAAGAAGAGAAACCGGCGCCGTCCATATTTCATTACTGTTGCGATCTCCTGGGGGTGCAGCCTGCAGAGTGCGTTATGGTTGGTGACTCCCTAGATACGGATATTCAAGGAGGCCTGAATGCTGGCTTGAAAGCAACGGTGTGGTTAAACAAAGCGATGACTGCCCCAGGAGATACCTCCCCAGTACCTCATTACATTATTTCTTCCGTTCTGGATCTTCCAGGGGTTTTACAGAAGATGGAGCACAAAGTGAATGCTAAGTTAGGAACTGACCACGTGGCTGGTAGTAACGCAGCACATTGATGGTTCCAGCATAGGATCAGAGACGTGCTGAGCTGTTAGGTGACTCATGCACTTTCAACAGATCTGACCCCCTAGGATTTTGATCTCATGTATGGTATGCTTTCTTAGACAGCAGATGGGTGAATAAGCGCACAGTTGTCAGTGAAAACAGCATAGAATCAAAGATTAATTTAAAAGATGCAACTGAGGTTAACTTAAAACAATTGCCTCTGTCTAAATTACTTTGACAGACTGGCTAAAATCTATCTGTCTCTGACCTAAGTTATCAGTCTCTTGTTTTTATAGTGGAAAAAAAAATTTGAATGTTTTGATCTTTCATATGCTTTACTGACTTGTAAGTTTACCAAAGGCTTCAGTTCAAACCTTGTTTGCAGTGTGCGAAAGGTGAGAAAAAGGGTGTGCTATAGTCTGGTAAGTCTTCCCAATTCATCTGCAGTTTATCTCAGGAGCTGGAGTGAATTTTGCTGTTTCTGAAACCAGAATTTACTGACAGAATTTACATAGCAGACCATTAGAAAACGCTCTACCTTTGATCTTTTTTCAAAGTTTTCGAGTTTTAGAATTTGTTCAGGCTTTGCAGTGAGTTTTCTTTTATGGAATCTGTACCTCTTGCCAAAAGTACTTAAATGTACCTTTATAATTTGCGTTTATAGAAGGGACCATTTATCAGAGAAACTTGATGGATAAGTTTTTATTTTATATTATTTTGGTGCTTATGAAGATATGCAGTATACTTGTAATTCAGATTATGATATTTGTTGGAATGTAATTGATAAAACAGGGATACTTCCACTGTCTTAATGTATTGTCAGACTCCTTAAAAGCTAATTTTACTGTTCTATCTGATTTTCTTAGTGAATTTTGATCAGACCTTTTTTGAGAAACTGTTTTTGCTCTTGCTCAGGTGTAAGACTACTCAGATACAACTGCAGGATCAGAGCCTTTTTTTGACTGTTTTAACAGCAGTGCTATACAATCCCTCCTTAGTTCAGTTTCTGCATGTATTTCATGTGATTTACTCTGGAGCAAA
Source organism: Loriculus beryllinus (assembly GCA_039877255.1). Taxonomy (NCBI): domain Eukaryota; kingdom Metazoa; phylum Chordata; class Aves; order Psittaciformes; family Psittacidae; genus Loriculus; species Loriculus beryllinus. Next base: position 2,560 of record JBCJKH010047059.1, read on the forward strand.
TATGAGCTAGTTGTTTGTGAACAGCTTTCATGATTCTCTTCGAGGAAATTGGAAAATTATGGCATATGTATTACAGTATGGTGTGCAACTTTATCGTGTATATGTGCTATTTCTGTTAGATGCAGAAGGTCACTCTCTGAAACACTAAAATTTCTTCTTCCCAGATCATTATCTTAGTAGTTTAGTGTTTCCGTACTTCATATTCTTACTTTATAATGGGAAAATATTCACATATTAAATGGAAATGTAAACACTTGCTGGATAATCTGTGTGTTACAAAACGTATTTGTTATATATACATTGGGATGAATATCTGACCATATCCGAACAATCAAATTTTATGTTTTAGAATAAATCCATGACAAATTTTCTGAGAACAGGGATATTGAGGTGCTAGCAGAAGTGTGTCTGGCAAGAAAAGATGCAAGAAAAGATCAGCAAAAAGCACAAAAACCTACCGGGAAATGTGTGTATAGCAAGAAGCCTGTATACAAGAAAGCCTCCTTTGTTTAACTTCACATGAATTTAAGTTAATACAGTTAAATCTTGCATAGGATGACAGATTCAGTGTAGAGGAGGCTATTACTGATCTGAGTTAAATTATTTGGCAAAAAGTTTATGTTGCATCAAAATATGTTCCTCCTACACTGGGGAGTGACAGGGGAAAGGAACCCCTTTCATCTAGTTGTCCCTTTAAAAAGGTAAAGCAGTTCCTCATGCTACCTAGGCAAAACGTTCAAGCCCGGGGCACCTTTGAGGAAGTGGCATATGCTAACAATGATCCAGTTACACTGATGTAGGAAGCTGCCACGTGCAACCTGAGCCAGTGGGGCTGTCTTGACACACCTACTGAAGTAAGAGGCCTAAGTTAGGATTTTATTTCCCACTTGGAAGAGCATGAAAACAGTCACTGGTTTAGTGAGCGAGCAAAGCATTGCAGACTACATTCAATAAAGATGATAGAGCCAATGAGGAAGAATGTGTAAGAATAGAAAGGTCTCCAAAAGGTTAGATGGATCCCTGTAAAGATAATGTATTTGAAGTAACTTGTTTTAACTACTGTCTGATAGAAAAGCAACAGCTTCACTTACAACAGCATCCAAAAAGACCTGCATTGTTTGCCCAGCATCAGGGTAATACAACCTGGGTCAGAATGAGGTTTCTGATACAGCTGAGATTTAAAATAACAAATGGTAATAATTCACAATTCTGTCTATGGGCTTGGTACATGCCAGATTACCATTCTTTAATATACACTGAGGCTTATAGTCTGTTGCCACTGCATCATTGTGAAATGGGATGCTGAGCCTGCTTAATATAAAGGGTCTCTTGTTTTAGAAGAGACTGCTCTTTGTCTTGCACTTGGGCAGCCGTCTTCTTAAATCCATGAATCTATGACAAACTACTGTAACTGCACACTCAGGTGATAGCATGGTCTATGGAGACCACAGTCAAGTATATTTTTTCCATTGCTGAGTACTGTACCAGACTGGATGTGACTCCAACACTGTTACTATGGTTCTATAAAACAAGAAGAAACAATAGAAGCAGGAACAAATCAATAAAACAGTCAATATTCAGTTCCAGTTAAGTTCTGGTTTTGCTTAGTGTTATGCTTTATTAGCTGTCTAGTTTAAATTATATTGCCAAAACACACTAAATAAAAAGGAAAAAAAAATCCATGTATATTTTATTGGTTTTTTTTAGATAAATACTTCCTCCTGAGGGTAATTTACAGTAACTTTGACTTTAGTGAAACTATAGTATAATACCAACTGTATTTTAATTCTTGATTTTAAAATAACCCATGTACTAGTGTAATAAAAGAATTTTGTCTATAAACCATTTCTTTAAAATCTGTATTACTGTGGATAACTGTTTGTGACCAGGTTTACAACAAAGGGGAAGAGTTCTGTTTGTTTGGCTTTTAAAATAGCAAAGAATTAGGCTTCAGAACCTGTCACCTGGGTGTATTTTTCATCATTTCTAACAGAGGCGAGAATGTAATTAGTATTTGTGAGGCTTCTTGGCCTGACTGTGTATATTGAATTCCTAACTGCAGTTCACTGCTAGCTGGACCAGACTTGCCATGCTGAATGCCAGCTCAGAAATGCATGCATATCCTGCCATCAGGCCCCTGGTTGCTGCAGCAGCACAAGAACAGACTGCAAAGCAGATAGGATAGATACTGTAATCTCAAGTCTAGAGGACTCGTTCCAGCAAGTGACAGGTCCATATCTGAGCTTTGCTATACTCACCTCTGTGTGACTTAGAGGTGGAGAGAGCAGAAGGTTGCTCCCCTTGTGGTGCTCTTGGCTGCAGAAAAGAAAGCTGATCCCTGATAATTTTCCAGTGGGTAATGGAACAAATTGTCCATCTCCTGGACCTGTGAAGATAGGCTGAGAGAGGTGGAAAGATTCTTAAAGGTACTCTAGATGAGGGTAGGGTGTTAAACTGAGTAAAGGGGGGCTCGGCCTCTTGCGTGCACTGGGCTGTGCAGGTAGCTGTCTGAAGTATCACAGATCTGCATAGCATCCCTTCTTGTTGAGGAAGCTTTGCATGTGTAAGGCATTAAGCTGGACAGTGACAGCCATAGAAATGAGGACATTTTCTTATACGCTTGGAAAAGTTTAGCACAAAGTTAGAGTTCTTAGTAGTGACCCGAATGTTTTATACTGGAGATAAGTACCTTTCATTAGAACACCAAGTTAATGCAAAGTGGTGTGATGTTTGGATTGGGTAACAGCTAAAGGTTAAATTGTCTAAAATACAGAAAATGAACAACTTCCTATGCCCAAGCTAACCTGAACCAGTTCTATTTGTGTTTTCTTCTGAAGCTTCTGTCACTTGACAACACCAGTAACAGAGCTTTGAACTAAATTGGGGTAGTCTGATCCATCACAGCAGTTTCTCCTTTTCACGTATGTAGTGATTATTTTTTCATCTTCAGCTCTAAAATGTGGGAATTTTTACTCCCAGGTTATCTTGAGGCTTTTAAATGAAATTTAAAACCTACCTTAATCCTATACTAATAAACCTCAGCATCTGGAAATCATTTGAACATACTGAGAAACGCAACAAATAGAAACACAATGTATCTCTGCTGTATGTAGTGGTATACTGTTCTTTTGTGCTTAGCTTTTACTATCAGCCTTGCAGTGGGGTTGTCTCCATTATAGCTCACTTTCTAGAACACGCTGTGCACATACAAGAGACACAACAATGCAGAGATGATGTCAGCTGTGTCTAAAGCAAAACCTGCAACTTTCTGCCTATGTTGCAAGGGACCTAAATACAGAGAATCACGTTGCCTGCTCCATATAGCATATGTTGACCTTTTATTTCACCTACTGAAAACAAGCTTGCATGAGGGGCTTCTGCTAAACAGCCCTCACTTGCCAGAAAAGTTCTAAATTAAATGATGGTGCTAATATATAGGAAATTTCAGTCTTTTAGCATTGCAAGTAATGTCTCCCAACACCTAACCAAAGATGGATGATCACTCTGCATAAGGTCCAGCTTAACACAGGAAAATGATTCCATTAACATCAGTGGAACTTCACAAGGTTTAAGTAAGATTTGTATGATCATTTCTGTAAAACCACCTGCGAGTGACTTCTGCCTTCTACTTCTCTCTCAGCTAACTGATCTTTATCATAGAATCATGGAATAGTTAGGGTTGGAAAGGACCTTAAAATCATGTAGTTCCAACCCCCCTACCATGGGCAGGGACACCTCACACTAAACCATGCCACACAAGACTCTGTCCAACCTGGCCTTGAACATTGCCAGAGATGGAGCATTCACTTCCTTTGGCTGCATTTTTAGGGCTTTCTGAGTCACAGATATCTAGTGTTTGAGAGGAAATCTGTAGAAGACTGCAGCAAAAAATAATGGGAGACAGACAGCTTTTGTAGCAAGATCATGTTAAGTACATGATTTAGTACCAGCTTCTTGGCAGTTGTGTGCTGCAAGCATGTGTTTGGGTTGTGTTTGATTTAAATGGCTTTCCTTCAAAGAACTTCCATTCATATCACACAGTCTAGACAAAATAAAAACACCCCAGACCCACCAAAATGTAAAATGGGGGTGGGTGGAGGAGGTGAGGAGGAAGCCTCCAAACAGAATCCTTTGTTAGTCACCTATAGGTGTCAAGGTTTATAAGGCAAGTGTAAAGTACCATATCTGAGATACTTTCCTTCCAAGTTTAAAAATAAGTGTTGATGATCAGCTGGCTTAAGTGAATGTTGTGGGGGAAATGAAGCACAGCTCATTATTTGAGCAGTTTCCCAGTGTCTGCTCAGTCTGTTCGTCAATGGCTGCCATCGTTTTTCTGTTAATTATGTCCAAGAACAACTTTGTCACACAGAGAAAGAATCCAACTCCTTTATATCTTGGAAATAACATTACTAGGCAACGAGGAAGAAACACTGAACGTAGCTCCAACTGCATATTAATATAGATTTTATTTAAAGTATTTAATGAATTTATACATATTGATGTTATGATCTTTTTTGTATATTCCTGGAAATGTTTATTTTGCTACACCATTGATAGTGCAAAATGCAATAAAATACAGGTCCAGGAAGGTACAGAGATGTATCTGAGTATATAGGACTGTGGTCATCTAAGAGCTATGCTTTAGATCAAGAATTTAGGTTCCCAGTGGTTATAGGAAGTCACTTAGAATAGATATAGCTCCATTTCCTCAGAAACAAAGGAAGTGGAAATCATAAAGATGAAATTGAAAGCATTTCCTTTCCAGTCAAAATCCATCCTGGCAAGCATCAGATGAGCAAGTTTTTATTTACTTGTGTTGTTGCTGAGTCTGCTCAGTGGTTTGCATTCAGGCAGATGTGGGAAGACCATCTTCCCAAGCAGTGATCAGTGTAACAGAAAGGTCTAACTTGAAGTAAAAGCATTATATGTCAGAATACATCAACTGCTCAAATATATATTTTATTCGTTCTTTGGCTACACAAGTATTCAAAATCTCAGTGAAGTATTCTCTTTTATTATTTGTTCCATGAATTAGGCCAAGTATCTTCAAAGTTACCATGCTGTTTCCATCAGAGCACAAGTGTGTTGCAGGTCTGTCTGTCTGACAATGTCAGCCTCAACTGTTCTTATTTGTGCTCCTGGTTGGGTGGTCTTTTTGCTGTTACTGGGGTGGCCTGCTAAATCTCACTGGGGTTGGGATTTATCAGGAGGTCTGCAGTGGATGGACTGACAGCCTTTGTTTTCCAAACTGTTGATGCCTTCCATTGTGTTTTGTTTCAGACATTTAAATGAGAAGGGTCCTGAATGTTCTAAGTCCTTTTTTACTTTCAGGAAGAAAATGCATGAATGACACAAATGGCTTGTTTATTTTTCTTTCAGTAAATGTAACTGGGAAAAATACTTTTTTACTTCCATCCCTCTTGTCTGAAAATATTTTAAAAGGTACCTAATAACTTAATATCTAAACTATCGATACATTTGTTATCTTTATCCTGTTACTTTGTGACACGTTACATGCCTGTTTTTAAAACTGCTACTGTTGCAGTCACAGGTTCATCTTCAGACTGTATTTCTATGCTGTATCTCAAAATGAAAACAAGCCCCTACCTAGTTAACAATTCCTTTTTGTTCTACTTTGAATACTGTGCTCCCTGTTTGATGATGTTCTGTCCACCCAAACCACTTCGCATTTGTTTTTCTCTTTGTTGTAGTGTAGCAGTGTTTCTGCATATTTGCAGGTTGAGCAATTTGCAATAGATGTATGTAAAATGCAGACAAAACCCCCTCTTGGCTTCTAATAGCCTCTGTGTTAGGATTTGCGTTCCCAGCATTTTACAGGACCTGGCAGGTTTTGGGTTGACTTACAAGCCTCTTTTGCAGTTTATATTCTCTCACCAGTGAGTGATAAGCAAAGATGTTTTTGAATACTGCATGGTAATGTCATAATACACTGCAAGGGACATATATAATTGGTGTGGATTCTCCGTTTTAGTGCCATGGTACAGCTGTTCAAGTATCAGCAGGTTTATCCTGTCATAAAACATTTTAAGGATATTAAATAATAAGCCTCACTATTTTTCTACTCCTATTTTCTGTTACAAAGGACCAGTGATGTATTTAGTGTTGCATGTACTTGCCCTATAATGGGATTTGAGTAAGAAATGGCTTTTTATTTTTCTGCATTGCTGAGTGCTAAAGCCATGTCCTTGGGGAATCAGAGTGCTGCTAATAAGCTATCATTTCCACATTAAAACCTGCAAATGTATTTTAGGATAATTTAGGGGTGGCTAATTTTGGAGAGTAGAAAGACAAAATGAAAGTTGAATATAGGACCGTTTCTTGATTACAAGGAGTTGTTGCCTGGAGAAGGGTTGAAAAGAAACTCCTATCATTGGGTATTAAAAATACACCCAGTTTATTACACTCAGTGTTGCCCGTCTGAGTTTCTTAAAATCCTGTCGATATTTTTATATAATACGAATTTTCAAAGAAATCGATAGAAATAGTGCAATTAGGCTGCTGGAGACTTCATGTTGTGTTGTCTCAGCAGGGGGCACTAGAGGCTTGTTAGGTGTACATACCAGCACAGATTTCGCTTTGGTTGGTTGGTTTAGATTAGGTTTTTTGTTTGGGTTGGGTTTTTTGGGGGTTTTTTGTTTGTTCGGTTTGGTTTGCTTTGGTTTTGTTACCCCCTCCCCTTCTTATTTTTTTTTCCCATCACTGTTTTAAAAATAAAACATACCCGGTACCCATAAATGAGCTCACAGCGCTCTTCATTTCACACTACCCTCCAGACATCACAAATTATGATGAGATCCTGTTTTACTAGGCACTGTAAACAAAGATGGCAAAACAGCCCTCTTAGAAAAGGTTTTGATCTAGGTGGATAAGTATTATCATTATTTCAAGTATGAGGATCTGTGGCATATTTTACAAACTGCAAACAGTCACTTGAAAAAGAGCATGACTGAGAGGATCAGCGACTAGTTTGTCACAATGTCGTGGTTGCGAACAAAGTGTAGCCTCCTAAAGTACCTGTGTACTGTGCCTGGGATTAATTTGATTTACATCATGCAGGTATTGGATTTGCTTAAGAAAAAGGAACTTTTTTCCCTTCAGCTGGCAGGAAAATGGTGTGGCATCTTTATGATTTCACAGTTCTCCTAGTGACCTCTTTGTATAATCAGACAACACACTAGCACTTTATTTCTGTGACCTCATGCACAGGATTGCTACTCCATCGCATTTTTCTCACTCTTGAGTGTTCTTAGCTGCATCCCCAGACCAGCAATTCAGGCCACGGTTCTAAACTCAGCACCTCCGTTCCCATCTGGGCACCTGAAGACGTGTGCTGATTTTCATTCAGAAACCCAGTGACACTGTGTTTAGCATCTCCCCATGGCTACCGACCGGAATTTTGGCGCTCGGTGACAGCTCCAGGTCGCCGCACGGTGAAGGAAGGCAGACAGGAATCTCTGCTGCGTTTTCCCTCCATGTACAGCAGGTGGCAGTTGAGGATCGGTTTCCAGCGGAACCAGCCCAGAGCTCACAACCAGCCGCTAGCCTGTCAAAGCGCGCTGCCGCCCAGCTAGCGCATTCACCTTGAAAGAGAAGAAAAGCTGCCCAACAGCTGCGGTGCGCTTCTGCATTTTGGAAACTCATACCACAATGTTTAGGGCTTGCCCACCGCATTTTACAGAGTACACACTTGGCACTCGTCAGGCGGAGGTGTGGAATTTTCTCATGGCTGTCCAATCTGCATGTTGTGGGCCTCTGTGTTTGCTGCGATGGAGCCATCTGCAGCTCCAGGGCTTCCAGATCACCAGCATCACAGCTGCATCTGCTGTTGCTGTTCCAGTCAACCAGAGTAGGAAAATGTATAAAAATCCCCACATTTTGTGCTGACAGAATGTGTAAGATGACAAGGAGAAAATGCACAGAGAGATAAAGGATGCTCCAACTGCGAGGTACAGAAAAACTGCTGTCTCCATCTCAGCAGAGATGAAATGAGCTCAGAAAACCAGAGTGACTGGCTGACAGTTCCACAGCAAGCCTGCGGTGGAGACAGAGCTCATAACCAGATGCATCTGGCCTTGGCCATTGAACATGAAGCAAAGCCTCCCCTGAAGCTCTCCAAGGGCAAGGACAACAGCATGGTGGCAGGGTCTGTCCATGTAATGAGAATAAACAGTGCAGCAATGTCCATTTGTATCCAGCAACTCTTCTCACCTGAGAGCACAGATGTGCTGGAGAAGTACTGCTATAGGGAAGCAGCTCTGACAAATGATTGTGAATTACGGTGTATACTCAGAAACCCCCATTTCTGCACTGGCTGCCTGTCTTCTACCTGGAACACTTTGGGGTTTTCTCAATAGGCCTAGTGTTAGTCTTTGTCCAAAAGCAGAGAAAATGCCTTTACACAATCCCCAAGATCTTTCCTTGAGAAGCTTGAAGGCAGGATGCTGTATTGCCCAAATGACTGCCTGTATGAGACACACCCCAAATGTGGGGAATGCAATGCTTTTAAAGGATCTTTATGCCTTACCCAGGTCAGAATAACACTAAATACCAAAACTTTGATGCTAAACATCTGGAAGAATTGGTGTAAATGTCCACTGCAGCTTTGACCACTGAGGTATTAGAAGTCTGTCATAAGACTGACTAGGAATGATGTGCCTCATACCGTATTTGGTAAAGGATGCAAAGGTGCATCCTTTTCCTTTTCCTTTTTTCTTCTTCTCCTTTTCCTTTGCTTTTTTCTTTTCCTTTGCTTTTTCCTTTTCCTTCTCATTTTAATTTATTGCTTCCATTTCCTTTTCTGTTTTCTGCCCATCCAGCTTCTCTTTCTTGTTTCATCCATTTTTCAGGATGTGTTTATTAAGCTCCCTTTGGTGAACAGTCTTACTATAAGTTTCTAGAGTGTCTAGCAAAAAAAAGCCCAGGAGACTGGCCAGTGCATCAATGCCCAAAGTAAGCACAGATAATAACTGGTTTGTTCTAACAATTAATGTTTCTTCATTACACAACAAAAAGCGAGACATTCTGAAAGCTTCAGTGCTTTTCCACGCGTTGAAGACAGAAAATTTAGAAGGTAAAAAGGCCAAAATCCAACATGCTTGCAGATTTCCACAGGTCATATCAGAGATATAGCTGATTTGTCCTGTTCTTACTTGCTACTCTTTGGCTCAGAGTCCTGTTATGCTTTTAGTGGCGTGGATAGAGAAGAACTTTGTTAAGAGTATGAGCATCTATGACTAAGGTAAGCAGTGGAAAAGTCTGACCTACTGCTTGTGAAGTAGCCGCTATCACATGTTCCTGCCATACATTTTATCTTATGACTGTTACCTCTCTGTCACGAAGCAAATCAGGGGTGATGTCCTCTCCTACAGATCAAAGTCAGTGGGAATTCCCTTTGAGCAAAAGCAGCAGCTGTTACCTGTGAGAGGCTGAGGGATCAGGTTTACCTGGAATTTCCCAAGGCAAAACCCACAGCTGCTGGCAGATATTTTGTCAGCATGCGGCAGTCTAGCATGCAGAAAACAAACATGGTATGTAGAGCAGTGAGCACTTAACCTGACCACTGCTGGGAGGAAAGTGGAGAAATCGTGGGCAGTGCCATCCCAGGATCTCTACAGATGAGCACAAGGCAAGTGGATATTACATCAATACCAGGAAATACAGACATCCTACAGCAAGTTGTGACTGCCAAAGTATAAATGGCTCAAAAAGGTTAAACCGATTTGTGGAGGATGCATCCAAAAGAATATCCTGAACACAATGGTCTGGATATGGCTTATGCCTGCGGAAGTCTCTTAACACACCAGTGGCCAGAAGCTGGAGCTGCTCACCAGGGAAAGAAGCAGCCAAGAAAACACTTTACTGCCTACCCTCCTCCTCAGTCACCTACCGCATGTCACCCCTGCAAACAGCACACTAGAATAACTCACTGAGCTGGCCCCAGACAGATGTTCTCATACAATATTTTAACCCCCAAAATCTCAAGAAAACATCCCCAGAATTAAGATTAAATTTATGTATTTTGCATATAGACTGTCTCTCTCATTTTGAAAAGATTATGATACGAGCTTCATGCATTTTACAAACAAAACCAGACAAAATGTGCAGGTATTTCAGATACAATCACTGTGACTGCTGGCACCTGCCACCTTCACTGCCTCCCAGCTTCCAACTGACACTTGGAGGAAAGTGCTTCAAATACACCTTTGGGACCTGCTTAATTTGTCCTGCGCATGAAATCTCCATAATAGTTATTTGAAATATCCTGTGGAATTATGTGGACCAAAGAGAATACCTGACATGAGTCATATGGAAAGAAATATCGCACCCCTACTTTACCACAAAACTGTAATGCACATCCCTAATTTAGAATAAAATATAGCCCTTCACTTCTCTGTGCAAGGATAGTTTCATCAGCTGGTACTTACTGTTACAAATATCACTACTGCTCTCTGTATATTCTTCTAAGTGGTGTTAAGTTTAGTACGTTTGCAGGGATGCAGCATCTACCACCTCTCTGGGCAACTTGTTCCAGTGTTTCACCACTCTCACTGTAAAAATTTATTCCTTAGATTTAGTTCAAATCTCTCCTCTTTTAGTTTATAATCATTACTCCTTGTCTTATTGCAACAGGCCCTGCTAAAAAGTGTTCCCCTTTCTTCTTATAGACCTTTTTTCTTATAAATCTACTTAAATACAGAAAGGCTGTACTAAGGTCTCTTTGGAGCAGGTGTATGACATACATAGCATACAAGGTATTGCTTATGATCAGACCCAGAAATAAGATTTATTTATTTTTTCTATTGCCTTCAAAGAATATATTTCTATAAGTGGACACTTACAATTTACCTCTCTAAATATGACAGTACTGGAATTTACAGCTTTTGATGTGAAAGGCCAGGTTGGACAGAACCTTGGGCAACATGTTCTAATGTGAAAAGTCCCTGCCCACGACAGGGGGGTTGGAGCCAGAAGGTCGTAAGGTCCTTTCCAACCCAAACCACTGTATGATTCTATGAAATTTGTCCTGGGAAGAGTTCTCAGTAAAGCTATGCACTGCATAAGTTTCAGTATAAAACCAGCTCGCACAAAGCAAGGGGAGCCCCTGCAAGCCTACAAAGGCTCCAACATGTGCAAGCACCATCGATCTGCTCTCAGGTTTAAAGTTAGGTTTGTACTTGTTTAAGCAAAGCTTCAGTGGCTTGCATATGTGATAAGCACAGGCACATACAACTGCAGACGGGTCCCTGACCCTATTCATTGATACAGCTCTGCTCATCTTCATATATTTTTTAAACATTCACATGGACCCTCACGTTCTCCTCCAGTGCCTCTTTTTCCCCTGAGATTTTCCAACAGCTTCTCCCTAAATAGGCTAGCCAGCTTTTCCAGGCTGGGTATTTCTTAGTGGTAAATTGCATCAGCACTTTTCTGTACCTATTCTTTAGAAAAAAATGCAGAAACTAACAAAAAATGGCACTTGTGAACTAGGTATATTATCATAATACCAGCTGATCATATAGTAAGCAAGTCTTTGTGTTAACAAACAGCACTAGATATATTGCTGCATAACATATTAAACCACAAACAGATAATATAATTCTGATGAATAAATGGAATAGCTATTATTTCTCGCATCAAATATCGGCAGGTGTGTTTTTCAGTCTCTGTTTGGTGTGAAATCACGTGCTAGGAGTTCTCTGAAAATATTTACACTTTCATATATATTCTGTTTTTCATTGTTTGGTCGCTGGAACCATCTCAAAAGACCCGTGTCAAAATTTACCAATCCAATTTTATGTTACTTGAGACACAATGATTCAGCAGTATGGCTTAAAAAGCTTTTTTTGCATACACAAAAATTAGTTCCTTGCTGCTGCCAGGCTAAACAAACTGTGGCCTCTTTCCAGCAAAAAATAAAGGAACTCCTTATTGGAACCAAAGATGTTGTAAGTTTATCTTAATGAGGTGGTTACAGCACTCGTTTTTTAATTATTTGGAGGAATCCTCTCAGACCCAGTGAAAATGCCACAGAAGGATATTAATCTGGGCTAGAAAAATCCAATTATCAGAAACAAGCAGGCAGCTTTTCTAAACAACATCCATTACATTCTGCAGGGTCCCAGTTTTAATTAAAACAAACAAAGCCCTGGTGTTCTGGGTACAAAGAAGGACTCCAAACTCTCCAGTCTGGTTCAGGCTCGGCTGCCAGTTCTGTCTTCCCTTGGCTTTATCTATATTCAAAGTCATACCAATTTAACTCCCAAACAGTTTTTAATCACATTTAATGAAATAGATGCTAACTGCTGCAGAAATGCACTTAATTTGATTTAAATAATGTTTATATCAGCCTAGTTAATTGAGTTTCTTGCCACCTCTACAGAACTTCCAAACTGAATCAAGAGTGTCTTCAGATTATGTGACTAAATTAAAATTATACAGCAAAATTTTGGAAGTAAACGTTACCTTTACTAGGGAGCCCCAGTTTTTGGAGAGGGCTTAGGCAGCCACAATCCCCATGGGAAAATCAAAGAGAACTCCACAAATCACCAGCTTGGGGCTGGGGATCATAAAGGCATAGGTTTGCATGGGGAGCCATTATACTGTGAAATCATAGCTGGACAGGAATTTAATGTGCTGTGAATGTACTCAGGATGACATTTCAGTGAGTATCATATAAATGAGCTGTATTCTCTATTAAAAAGACTGGATAAAATATTGAATGAAACTGGTGTGCCATGAGAGCATAGCTACAAAGGCAGTTGTTTTCAAAAGCTGACAGATATTTCAGTTATATACACCAGAAATAAAAATGAAGATACGTGCACATTCAATTATACCTACCCCTAAGGAGTTACGGTCCCTACTCAGAAGAGCAGGAGTTCTAAATAAACTAATTGCATATGGGAACATTCAGTGACTTATAAAAAAATAGCTCTTAAATGATGAACTGGCCCTAATGATGCCTGCATACCTTATCCTGATGATGCATATTAGTTAGCAAAATAATTAGTTAGCTAAAATAGCAAAATAACTTCCTTATCGCAGATGCAAGCAAATCTCATACTTTGAGATCTTAAACTGAATCACTTGTTTTCTCACAATGTTCATAATGTATCATCCAATTCAGCGAAACAGATACAACCACAGGCAAAGAGTGGTTTAAATTAACAAGCTATTTTTTATGTAAGGATGTCTATTTGAAAGAAACTTTAATGCTGTGGGTCATACCAACCTAATCTGTTTTTTAGGAAAATTATAATCTTATATTACTCACAAGCCATTTGCCTTTGCCTGTTCAGCCACAAAGCAATCTCAAATGTTTTTTCCTGTATTTGGAATTCCCCCTTTATCAGCAACTCTGCACATTCCTTTAAACAACCCATTGTCATTGCAGCCAAGACATTATTTGTTGTTTTAAGGATCCAGCAGGTAGGGAAAAAACACTACTGTAATATACTGAAACAGCATATAATTGTGCTGAAAGAAACTGCACAAATGAACAGCAGAGGAGATTTGTTTAGCTAATTCAGTGTGTCCAGATACTGCCCCACCACTCACAATGGCAGCAGAACTACCCCTCCATATCCCAGGCCACAGATGAAGCAGCTCCTGTTTTATTCTGGGGTTTTGATCACCTGATTGTCACATTGTGTATGTTTTCATATGTCCTAGCCTGGCTAGGACAAAACACGAAGTTCCACTGGTGACAAAGCCCAAGCATTTTTCCCTGGAGACCAGCAACAGCCCATCCTAGCTAGCTAACTAATTAGCTGGCTGAAAGACATCCTTTGGACTCGGCTCTCACCAGGCTGAAAAGAGCACATTGCTTCCTATGCCCCTCAACTCACACCAAGAAAAGGGTGGCCCAAGCTAAGTCCCAAGATGGGGTACAGATTTACTGGACTCCTAGTTCCTCCACAGTAACCAAAACCTGCATTTACACCAAATTGTAATTAAAAGCAGGAGACTGGAGTATTAGCAACAGTGCTCTGAGTCTCCCTAGCAAATGGCCTGTGTGTGTATATAGTGAGCTAATGAAGTAGCCCACATGTTTCAATACTGTCAGCAGAGGTGGGCAATGGAGCAGTAATTTGGGGAATAGGGTTAAGCAGAATGGGGGGAGAAGAAAAGGAGAGTCAGGAGAGTATTTGGTATGTCACATGAATCTTACTAAAAGCTGTATGTGAACTGGTTTGTGTATGTATATGGCAAGGTAGGTTAAAAATAGCTGAGAGATTAGGCAGGACATCTTACAGACCTAGCAGGACAGACCCAGCAAGGCTGGAAGAGAGAGGAGGAAGCAGTGAGTGGCCAGGAACAGACATAGCCCACAGCAGTGTGAGTGTCACTGAGCTATGTCCTGCTGGGGTGCATGCACCCACAGCCACCAGCAGACAACACAGTGTCTGGGAAAACTAGAGATGCCTGGGAAAGGAAGCAGCCGATACAGAGCAGCTATCAGAGCAGAGGGAATGAGTGGGGCCTCACTGGTGTCAGTGAGCACTGATGAAATTGAGCAGAGGAGCTCACAAGGTCCCCTCACAAGGAGCTACAAAGTCCTCTGGAGCTCTTCCATTACCGCTGATTCTCACTGGATACCTGGGAAAGCCCTGCACCCTGTGCTGCCGCTCCTTCTGCCTAGAGCAGGGGGAATGGGAAAGTTATTTACACATCAGACCTGGCCGGAAAAACAGTTCTGGCTGCTATGCCACTGGCATGGAGAAATGAGAACAACCTCTGCCTCCAATGGGTTTTGCTCAGTGCACAGAGGAGCTTTGCAGTTCCTGGCACTGCTCTCCTGCAGATGTTTCACAGCACATATCTCATGCCCCAGCACCTCATGGACTATCTCACAGTGGATACAAAACACCTACTTAACCAATGGCAACTAGTGTCTTTCTTCTTATACACCTTTTTACATCCTGACAGCCCACTGTGTGCCAGTCTTCTGGCTGTCTTCAGTTATGAGGGGGGCATCCAGCTGACATCAGGTCACCCTTGTGTGTCATCCCACTGAGAGTATGTAACAGGATGCTGCCTCTCACACAAAGCCTGAAGCACGAAGGGGCACGAGTTTCATAGGTGGGAACTGCTGGATTAAGAAGAGATTAAGTGAGGTGCTGAGACGAAAAATGCGTCAGCGCTCAGAACAGGGCTCCAGCTTTGTCTGGAACTCAGGGAGAAAAAAGGAGAGTTGATGGCCTTTGGAAGAAGGGGCAAGCGATTTAGGAGTACAAGGGTGATGTGAGATTACGCAAAGAGAAAATCAGAAGGGCTGAAGCTAGAACTTAATCTGGCTACTGCTGTAAAAGACAATTAAAATGTTGCTATAACATTGCATGTCAGCCACCCCAGGGCACGGGGTGCAGCTGCCTACAGGTACCTTTCCTTTAATTCTCGGGGAGCAGTCATGAAGGACATTGGGGGAGTTGTGGCTCCTGTCAGGCAGCACTAGGAAGCAGTATTGCCCAACAGCCAGCAGGCTCACACCTGGGGGTTTCATCGTGGTGGCTTGTGCACCCCTCTCCTGAAAGTCAGACACAGGTTGCTTTACTCCTCTCCTGGCTTCCTGGCAAGACTCAAGGATGGGCTTTGCCTTGGCAAACCAATCATTCAGAGTCAGCAAAAATTGTTCAGGTACATACACAAGATGTCCTGCTCTCTAAGTCGTTAGCACCACTGGCTTTAGGAGTTGAGTAAGCCATTGGTTTCTCCCAGAAATATCATTTCCCCTTGGTAGCTTTCCAGGGTAACCTTGCCAAAGCCTTCCTGGATGCTACAGGTAACACCCTTTCTCTTTTATCCTCATTTTAAACTCTGAGCCAGAGATGGCTCCGGGGGTGTGATACCACTGGCAGCAAGACCAAAGCTTGCACAGACTCTCTTTCCTGCCTCATAGCCTAGCTCTAATCTTCAGCAAAGAGCTGTGGTCCAATTTACAGCATGTTATCTCATCCTTCAACAGCTGGAACAACAAGTCCTTCTGCAAAACCCAGCCCAACACACCATAAATGGTACATAATGAAATAACAGTGTCAGCTTATGGCAAACAAGCACCGAAAGCAGAAAAACATTTTCTCCTGGAGAGCCTTTGTCCTCTTCACTGATGGGGCAGGCTTTAATAATCATGGCCTTTTTTTAAAATCACACATAAAAATACAGGAAAGCACCTGCAAAATACAAGGTGCTGTGTTAAGATGTCACATTTTTAGTTGTATTAAAACACTGGTGTTATTTTTTAGTGAATGGCCTCAAACAATTTTTCAGCTTGTCTTGGCCTTAGATAAAAAAGCACAATGGAGAACTTGATTAATTTTCTTGTTCCATGTTTGATCAATATTTGACAATATAACTTGCTAAATCCTTTTCTTTTCGTGGATATGAGGATTTGCACCAAGGGGATTGCAAGAGGTTACAAAAATAAACTCATGTAGTGTAAAAAGGTGGGAGGAAATACCCGCATTCTAAGTCCAGTTCTTTGCATTGCGTTTCATCTATATATCAGCCCAAACCTGCCATTAGAGTTTGTTACATAAATGATATTTAAGAGCATGAGCTTTAATGGGAAAGTTACAGTCACATTAGAACACAGTAGCTGCAGTCAGACTGTTCATTTTCTCACCAAAAGAACCTAAAGCATGTTTTAAACAGAAATATCACTGTTTCCTCATATCACGTATTTAATTAGAACAGATGAATTTAATTACTTCCTTTGCCTGTATGGCATGAAAACCCTATATAATTACAGAAGAGAAGGCCATCCTGCAAGCCATTTTGTGCCATTATTACTGTGCTGATTCACCTGATCTTGAGCCAAGCTCCACTTTAATCTTCCAAGTCTTGTTTTAGCTTCAGGAACAGCCAAACACACCCAGTTGTCAGTATAGATTAGGTTTCCCACTATTTAGTGAGAAAGGGAAATGAAGACCAAGTTACTTTTCTGACGTAGGGGATCTTTTTTCAACGGTAAGCTATTGTGATCCATAAGATCCGTAAGAGTTTAATGATAAAAAGAGAAGGGGAGGGGGAAGGAAGCAATTTCTTTTATGCATTTTACTAGTTAAATAGCAAGGAAATTTTCTTTGGGTCAAGGAATGCTGTTGCCCTAGTTGCCATGGACTGCTCCTACAGCCCTCAATACAAAGTGGTCCTGATCTATAGCAGTATAGCTAATAATAATTGCAGGAATAGGGACAATGGTGATGATTTCAATATTAACTTTCATCTGTGACTGTAAACAGTACCCAGCCAGTACTGACCAACAGACTTGACCCTGGTTTCAGATGTCTGTTGCAAACCCAGACATAAGACCCGCAGAGACTGAGTGGCAGTGTAGCAGGCTTTTTGGTACAACATGAGCTGTGGACTATTGGTCAGCCCCTGACACCTCTGGTTTCCATCCATGCCTGAGCAGTGATCTGTCCCTGGCAGAAGCACCCAGCTTTGGTGAGGGGACTTTCTCATCTTCTCCCATTTCAGCAGCTAATTGGGCCCAGTGCTAAAGTTGGCTGACTTCAACTTTGAGAACCTAAATCTTGTTTTGCCTTTATTTGTCAGATCAGAGACCATAGTTTCAGGTATCCTCCCCTCCCCTTTGTGCACACAGTCAGACCCTGATTGAATTACTTCTTCCTTTTCTCTGCAATTAATTAAATGAACTGTGCTCATCAACCTTCAGTTCCCCAAACCACAGGGTCAATCAGCACAGGGAACTGCTGCAGCTCTGCCCTCCTGTCCCATCCTGCAATCCTGGTGCTGGGGTGCTTAGCACCCTGTAGCCTCCATGAGTGTCTCCTTGAGAAAGGGCACCCCTTGATCACCAGCAGAACGTACACAGACCCTTTGGTCTAGGATTTCCTGCTACCCGGTTGCTCCAACAGAATCACCAACAGAATTTATACAGACCTTGATCACCAACAGAAATTATACAGACCCTTTGGTCTAGGATTTCCTGCTACACAGTTGTCTTATCACACCATGGCCATAAAGCACTTTTTCTCCCTGTGGTGTCCCTTACTATTTATTCCTATTTTTCTGAATTCTTTCTGACATCTGCAACTGCGTGTTCAGTCACTCCACAAGCAGCTTGTGTTTCTTCCACTGGAAAGCTACGGTTTTGCTTCTTACTTTAATAAAGTTCACAGATATTTTTAGCTTTTTTGCTGTTCAGGCACAAGTCAACCCTAGCAGAAAGGCAGACAGACATCCCATGAAATTTGGAAGGAAATCCTGGCTGCACTAACCCCATCAGAACTATTGAAAAGAGAAATCAACAAGAAAGTGTTTGTATTTATGGATAACATTGCCTATCCCTGCCTAAAGGAAGCGACAGACTAGTAATTACTGGAGTTCATTAAATTTGCTTCTTATCTGTATATTCAGTAGTGAACACTGAAGAATTGCGGTCTTGATATATTCCAGGGAACTGGTTACTTTCCAGTGTCACTCACAGGACCAAGATGAGCACTGTCTTTCTATCCATTTCCACCTGCTAGCATTTTAGAGGTCTAGTGGAGAAAGTGAAATTCAGATTTCCCCAGGAGATGGAGATGAACGTCATGTACCATATCCTGCAGTCTTCAGAACTGGCGGGTGGTGAATGCTTCCTTTGCTTCTGCTGAGGACTGGCTAACCACACAAGTATGCTATAGCATAGACATGGAAGTTATAGAGTGCAAAGAATGAATACACAATGAACATGAAAGTAGTTGGTGATAATAAAATAACTGGTAGAAAAGGAAGGCAACAAGAAGCCATAACCAAGCCAGAAGCTCTCTGTAGTGCACAGATAGATGCCTCTCAGTCCTGGAAGCAAGTGGGCAGTGGATGGCGAATGAATAATCATTTGGTTAGGTAAACCCCACATTTCTGCAAGTTTCACACCTGAAGACCTGCAGTCAATATCCTCATTTTCTCACAAGTCCAATCACCAATGACAAGAACAACTTTCTCCTCTACCCATAACCTTAGTTTGAAAGATAAAAGTTGCAACCATTTCAGTGTTCCTAAACCTATAGTGAATCAAAAGCAAGTATCACAGACAGCAACACATCCTGTAATGCCTGGTTGTTGAAGAGATGAAGAAACCACTTTCTTTGCCAGTATCCCATACATGTCGGAACTTAGTAATAATACATTTTGATCTACCAGCATGCAACAAAAGTGCTTCTACTCAGCCAAAACCACATATCTTGGCAGTCTACATTGTAAAAGACAACAAAGACACAGTCTGAAAACTTGGCAGCTGTCCTGGCATGCTACACCTTGGGCTTGGCAAGTCAGTCACGCTATGCTGGCTCTGGTTTTACCATAATACAGTAATACAATGGGAAATTCTGGAGTTTTGGTCTTCAACACATCCTCTCTGCTGGCCTTCAGAAGCAAAGTAGCTTCCTGAGCTAAGAGGTCCTTCCTGTAGTCCACTGCTGATGAAGGAAAGGTATTAAATGGAGAAAAATACTTACCATTAACTCTCTTATTTGCCTGTTTGCTCTGATAGGCGTTTTCTAATACCTGAATAATTGCACCATGAACATAACCCTTGCACACCTCTTTTTAAACGTTAACCAACAAATTAAGGTATCAGATCTCAGATTCAGCCAGGGATCCTGGAGGCAGGCTAACAGACATCTCTACCCTTGGTGAAAAGACACTGCACTAGCATATTTCTAGTGAGATAAGTAGGCTGGAGGAGAGTAAAGGAGAGAAAATGGGAAAAACTTCAGAGTATTAAGAAGGGCTTGGGCAATTTCCAAACAGGAAGCAGTCATCAAATATTATTTCTTATGGATGGACTATGATACCTAAATTAAAAAGTCATTGTGCTAATTGCATAGAGGGGGAACTGGTTACCTCTTGAGTTAGCTTTATTAATTCTCACACAATGCTGAAAGCACCAGAGCTATGTTAATCTGTGCCACTTCAGGGTCTGGCCTTATTTTGCAGAATGATGGCTGTAAAAACATTAAATCAGCTTCTGAGGGCTTGAGAAAATATAAGGAATTTACTGTAAAACTCTTACAACACAACGAATCTCACCTATCTGGGCTAAAGCCACTGAATAAACGGTGTACTGTGTCAGAGAAATGGTACTAGTTAATACTGGTAGAAGCAAAAATTGCTTTAAAAGAAAATAATTTCAAGGTAGATGGGGGAACTGTCAGAAAAGCAAGCCTGATGTTTACACCAGGCAAAACACCAGGAATGCTCTGAAAAGCACAGCTATTAGGCATATGGCTAAATACAGTATATCGATGAAAAACTGTAGGGCTTCTGCAAAGTAAAGTCACATGCCACAAATCTACTAGAGTTATCCAAAGGCAACAAGCATAAAAACAAAGCAGATCTCACTGCTGTTGTCTAACTGGGCTTCTAAAAGGCATTTGAAGCAGGTTTTTCACAGAAGGCTCTTAAAGAAATTAAACTGATCTAGAAAATGAGATAAAGAGAGACTTACTAGATGGATAAAAGCTGTTAAAAGTTAAGGAGTAACAGTGTGTATCTTTACAATGTTATAATTTAAAGATACTTCTTAAAATCTTTTCTCCCACATGCAAAACAAACCCAAACCTTCCTCCCCTCACTTGAAAAATGGATCAGTCAGCCATTCAGCCATTCAGCCACAGTTTTTTTAAACTACTTTTCCTTTTGAAAAACAAGATTTTGTTCAGTTCTTGAGAAGATAATACTGTACATATTTTCTCTTTTCAGTGAGGCTTCAGAGGGAAATAGTGGTACTACTGAAGACAGGAGGCAGTGAGAGTGCCCATTCCATTGTCAGGCAGTCAAACACTGTGCATGTTTTCAACAAGGACTTGGCAAACAATAAACCAGCAATCCTACCCTTGATACCAGCAAGAGCTGTTGATCAAGCAACTATACAACCAGTTTGTAAATACTTAGAAGACATCAAGAAGACTGAAAATGATCAGCATGGGTATCTGAAGAACCGTCTTTGGCTTGCTAGGTAAGTTGGAAATGTTAGATACAGATACTTCTTGACTTGAGTAAGGTTTTTAGTAGCATCACATGATACTTGCAAAAGCAACTTAATGATTATTGGCATAATGGATAATGCATTCAGCTGCATTGGTGACTACCTTCATGTGTATTCCTGCAGGGGCCTTTCCTAAACAGAGCTGTAATCCATATTCGTGTGAGCACCTTAGAGGACAGAGGAGAGTGGGCTGAAAGGTGGCACACCATGCTGGGAGGTTCTTTAAAGCATTTTGGAGAATAGGGCTAGAATTCAATCTGAACGTGAGGAATAAGAAAAAGCAAAACCCAAAACAAATGTGACATTCAGTAACAACAGTGCATGGTGCAATACTTGTGAAAGAAAAATCAAAAGTACAGGTAAGCGGTTAGTCAAAAAGGGAGGCTGGGCTGGAAGCTGATTTTAAGCTGAGCAGGAAGTAACAGTGTGACACTGTCAGTTCATCTCAGCTGTACTAATGGCAGCATCATGCATATCTCACAGGACAGAATGATGGCTTTCTTTGCTAGAAAAGACCTCAAATGCCTTATCATGTTTGGTTATAAAAGACCTGGAGAAAATAGAGAGAATCTGAATTATAAGACCTTGAATTATTGACTATGGAGGAAGATTGGTCTTGCTCTACCTTAGACACAGGCAGGTTGGGGAGGGTGATTAAACAGTAATCTTCCAATGGAATGCTCTAAAGATTATTTGAGAGAGGATTGTGATACATTTGTTTTCACAGACACTCAGAGAAAATTAGAAGAAATTCTCTTAATTTGCAGCAAAAATTTAAATCGGATGTTGGGAAAATCCCAACCTTTTTGATCAGAGTCCTGAACTAGCAGAATAGACTCATTAGGAATGTTGGAAGTTTTCAGAAACCCAGTGGACAAACCCCTTTTAGAAAGTGCCTAAATGCAGTTCATCCTTTTTTGGTGAAAGGACTTGACATAGATTTTTTCTAAGGGATTTTCTAAATACCATCTTCTGAGTCTGCAATTTAATTTTTGAGTAGTGGATATTTGTTTATGAATATATATATATGCGTACATATATGTATAATGTTCATCATTTTTTATTCATACTGAGATTGAGTCAACTTTATACACAGTAATAGCTGGCCCATATGTTGCATGCTTCACTGATTGGTATATGACTGTTATTATATTTGCTGTTCTCAGCTCAGCCAAATAACATACAGACCTCATATACTTTACCAATAATTTTTCTACCATCCATCAGTAAATGAGGAAATGAGTATGAAAGGTGATGACTCCACAGTATCTGCTGTATGTGCTGTGATACTGCCTACAGGCTATAACTGTCAATCCACCAAATGAGTACAGCCCATGTGAATCATTGTTACGAGGCATTCAGTACATTTACAGTTCCATGCACCCCTATAAAACCACATCTTGATTGCCAAGAAAATGTCTCTAAGTTTTAAAGATTTTTATTTTTTTTTCCAGCTACTGGGGGGAAACAATAGTCTGACAAAAATTAAATCATACATGTGAAGCTTTGCTCAATATTTTGTGGCAACTGGTAAAAAACCTCGATATAGTGTGTGGCATCTGTACAGAACAGACTATGCTGCATCCAAATAAGAAACAGATGTCTTCTAAATGAAAGGATAAATACTAATCTCAGTCATTACACGCTGACTATTTCTCTTCCCCCACTTGAATCTGTTCTTTAGGTTTTAATTTTCTTTTTTAAACTACACTATTTTTATTACTGATCACTACAGAATATTTTGTGAAAGTAAAGATTGAGTTTCTTGGGTTTTCTTTTGTTTTGTTTCTTTCCTAAGTAAATGTCATGTTCTTGCTCAGTGAAAATATAACTTTACAGTATAAAAAAAGCTTCTTAAGATAGCACATTTATCTACTCTCACGAGCACCCCTCCCCAGGCTGTATGACCATCAATATTTATTCACCTGACACAAACTTTGTTTTGTTTCACTGACCAGGCTTTGGAGAAAAGGCACAGAGGTAGTACTTGTAGTAAGTATCTCTGCTTGTCCTGTGTTAAGTCTTGTGAGAAGTGCAACATCAGCTCATTCACAGATGAGGCCCTTAAACATTGCCTGCCGTTATGGGGTGACATCCAGAGAACAGAGTGTTGCTCTTACATGGTGTATACAGTAACGGAAAGAAGAAGAAAACTTTGGAGATTGAAGGAAAGCATTTTAAAGTGTCTCAGACAAAAATTGACATGAGTGCCAGAATAAGAGGATGCACAGAACTAGGGTAATGATAATACAACTATCAGCACTGTATGGCAACTTAATTTCTTTCATTGCTCACCTGATTGTCCTAGGGCAGACAGATTGACCAGAGAGCAGTATTACTAACATCAGTCAGCATGACCCAATACCTCTTTGTCTTGTTTAACGTGCTATAGAAGACAGGGACAGCTGGGATCCCTTGAAATTTTCAGCTGAGTGCTAAGAAAACCTAGCTGGTTTACATCCAAGTGTGTTCAGATGTGAAATTTATGAGTTTAGGTGGAACACATCTGAAACTCCATGGGTTTTCATGGTATAAAGCTTCCTCTCTGATTTTGGCTAGAGCTGCTGTTTGGAGATTTGTATTAATCCCAGCCTGTAAGCCAGAGAAACATTAGTGGGTGTGAACCTGAAGGAACCATCCAAGCAGAAAATGTTTTTCATGAAAACCCAGACCATCACATTTTGAGCAGCTCTGCTTTATTTCAACAGTTTTTGGCTTAAGATGTTAGGCAGGTGGCTAAAAACCTGCTGGTCTCATATCCCCTTGTCTGCAGCCACTTTCCAAAGGAGAGGAATTATGATTGAATTCCAGTTTCGTTGTTCACCCTCTGAGACACAGGCTAATAGCCAACACAGCAGTCCTGCAAATAGACTCCTGCCCATTGAAAGCCTACAGAGATGTATCACTCATGCCAACTTCTCAATTAACCCAGTGGTAATGTGGTGTCTTTATGGGTTAGTTTTGTGCCTTTTTTTTTTTTCACTTGAAAATGTCTGAAATAATTTTAATGTGTTACAACACTGTGCCTCTGAGTAAAACGCATTTTAGGAAACCCACAGTGTGGGAATCTGCTGTGTCCTACAGACACAGACAAAGCACTCCAAAAGGGGAGAAGAGCAGACATGGCTTTGACCTGTTCTTATACCCTCTGGGTACAGTGTGGTTTCAGCAGCCCAAGTAAATCCTTACAGGCACCACAAATTGCCTTATATCACCCCTCTAGCAAAGAGCAGCATTTCTGGGCAGGAGTGCCACCACATGATTTTACTACCTTCCAAATCCAGGCCCACCTATGACATGCTTCCCATGCCCAGGTTTGGGAGAGCTCATTAGAGAACCCCAACTTGCCATCTTAATTCCTGACATGCAGTGTCATCCCTCTTAATTTTCAAAGCTGTTAGATTCCTTTTATAAATCTCTGTTCCACTCAACCAAAGCTCAAACCTGTACATGCTTCAGTTTCTAGGTAGTACCACTGTGAAGGTCAGTATATTGGTACACATAGTCATATTGCAGTGATATTCATATCCTATCAGAAGATTGGAGCGAAATGGATGTTGTCTTTCTGGACAGTCAACAAGGGCAGAAATGCATCTACATGATAATCTGATTATGTTTCTCATAGTGGACAAAGTACTCAATTATGTGCTTACTTCTATTTAAACTTATTCATGAAAGTTACTAGAAAACAGGTTTTTTTAACATCTGTATTAATAAACTCCAAGAACTGAGAAACAGTACAATGGGAGCAGAGATAAGAAATGGAAAGAAAGTAAATCAATAGGCTTACAATCTTAGTCAAATTTAAATACTTACATTTGTAGGATGAATGCCTCATTGACATGACTAAGAAAAATCTTGGCTTTCTGTTGGGGACATACCATTCATATACATGGTTCATGAAATGAAATCTGGGAATATGTGTTGCTGGAAGAGATGTGAATAATGAGGAGTGGTGTAGATGAGTAAGCTGCGTATGAAATTGCAGTCAAACTGCCACAGTGGGGGAGAGTGGATGATGGACACTCCTATGTTTTGCTGAATTCACAGAGGGGGCTGTAGCCTGGGCAGAAAGGCAGCAACATTTTATTTCTGCAGTAGCTGCAAGTTTATAGTCCTATTTAGTCTGTTTGAATGTGGTAGGTTCCAGATTATAGTACATTATTATGCC
>JBCJKH010047060.1:0-14370 GCA_039877255.1 Loriculus beryllinus
TTTAGAATGGTGGTGTGAGTAAACAAGAAGTAATGATCGAGAGGAAAGGGAGTAGAAAAATAAATGGCGAGGAAAGAGGCCTTGTTATTGAGAAGGATAAATAGACCTATTGGTAATGTAGCAAAAAAGATATATTCTCTACTTAGATTAAGCAGGCACAAATTGGAAGGGAGGGAGATAGAACAATTTTTCACATAACCATAATTGTGTGCTAATTATATCATGGAATGAAAGCAATTGCCCAATTATAAGACAGTGTATCACTCTATCACAGGCAGTGCTTTGAAGGTTTATGTACTTTAAATTACTGTGACATTCCCAAGGCTCCTCTGTTTACACATTTGTCTCAGCATCTTCTACCAACAGCAGTGCTGTGACTAAAGCCATTAATTAATATATTCCCTGTGTCTTTGCAGAAGTTAGACCTGTTCATAATGAATTTATGCTGTTCTGTAAGCAGCTTGATTTCCCCATTACACTGCTAATGACCACTCTGAGTCCACCACTTGAAATACACCCCACGTTTAAGTCATGTTGTATCTGCTAGTACACCTTTCCTGTACACCAGCTGCTGAGCCCTCAAAGAGAAGCTGTGGCTGTCCCATCCCTGGCAGTGCTCAAGGCCAGGTTGGACACAGGGGCTTGGAGCAAGCTGCTTCAGTGGAAGGGGTCCCTGCCCGTGGCAAGGGGTTGGAGCTGGGTGAGCTTTAAGGTCCCTTCAACTCAAACTGGTGTGGGATTCTGTGATAGAAAATCAGTGAGAACTTATCAGCACTGCTGCCTCACCCACTTTTGTGCACCTTCTAATAACTAACCGTTATTAAGTTAAACCTTACTCTACTCAGGATTGCAGCACACCTGATAGGGCATTAATACCTATCCCTTTGGACCTTGGAACAGGATGGATCCTTCCAGGGAGTGGCCATTCCCCCCCACCCCGGGCACCCTTATCTGTGGCCGCAGTGTATGAGACAGGATCTATTACAGAGATGGGGTTTTTCTACATACTATTGGTCTGACCCAAATTGTCAAACCCCACACAGAAATCAGTATGATGTCAACCTAGATCTTGGTATGCTGGGAACCAGCTAATAAACAGGCTGCTGCATTCTATGGCAGCTTCAGTTCACAGATAGATTTAAGGTGCAGCCCTAAGTACAGCACACTGCAATATGCCTTGCTGTCAAAGTAAAGACTAGGGAGTGTTGACTTACTCAGCAGTTTCGCACAAGGACAGGCTTGACAGGTGGCACCAGAATGTGAGGTCTCTTTCAGATTCTTTCATTAATTTTTTGCAAATTTTAGGGGCTTTTGAAAGGAACCATATTGACAGCACTAGGGGCTGCACTCTGCTATTTATCCATAAAATATAAACAGGAAGGGATACTCCAAGCTTACCTGTTTGCCTGGCTGAACAGCATCAGCTCTTCTCTGTGATGTTTGGTGGGACTGAGAATGTAGTTGTCTCATTCACAAGGACATGTCTACAGAGCAATGTAGGGTAATAAATTGCCCTTTGCTGGCCTGTAAGTGCTTCAATGAGATATTGTAGGTTGTGTGTCTCTATCTTTATTCCACCTTTTTTTTCCTGGTTTTATTTTTAAAGGCATTTGCCTGGTTTTACAGTTACTTATTTTGAATGTTTACCAAAACCTGCTGGCTTCTTGCCATTTTTGCCATTCTTTGTGAAATTAGGTCTATGGACCTTTGTGAAGCATTAAATTGATGGCTGTCTGCATCTCGAAAGTCACCAGTCAGAGTGCTGTTAGTTGGCACCTCAACATAAACTCCCAGCAGAGGCCAAGGACCAGATAGTTTCAGAGATGAAAGACCATCTGCCTCTTCTTGGTGGATCCTCATGGCTGACTGAGCAATGTCAGGAAAGCTTGTCTGCTTTACCTTTTTTTGGGGACAAGTCAAGGATTTGTCTGCTACCCATCTGGTACCTGATCCTGGCATGGGTTCTTTATTATTTTTAAGATAATTTGCCTTCCTCCACCCTCTTCTCATGGCAAAGGGTTTTAATCCCCTGTCACTCGCATTTTTCAAAGTGGCACCTCAGATGGTGGGGACAAATGCATGACCTGCTGTCTCCTGTGTTTTGCTGCCACAGGTGATGCTAGTGGAGAGCCCCGTTCCCTGGTGTGGTACAGCCGAGGTGTTTGGCATCTCTATGTACCCAAGAACTTGGTATCTTCCTTGGTATCTCCCTTTCTTGCACTGTTCACATTAATGCTTTGGCACATAAAAAATGCCAACAGATGCCATCAAGTGTAAAGAGACAGGTGGTGTCAGTGCGTCAAAGGAGGGACTTCCTCCAGAAAGATGGCACTTGCTGATTTCTGTAGGCTGCCCGTGCAAATCCTTCCCCACGTGGCACCCCTCTCCTTGGGAGCCAGGCCTGGTGTCCCTGCAAGCCGGCACAGTGCCATGTGCAGCCCAGGAGTGCACACACAGTGGAGGGGCTTGGTAACGATCAGATTTTACACAGCAGGTTTGTAGGTGATGCTTGACGCTGCACCCATGTGTCATGCAGTCAGTGTGGCACAGTGGACAGGGTTGGAAAGTGAGGGAGGTAACAGTTTGGGCTTTGTCACTGCTTGGTGGCTGCATTTCAGGTTAGCATCTGCAAAAAGGGTTGTGGCCAGATTGCATACAACCTTCTTTTTGTATTATACCCTAAGCTCACCAGTCCATCAAGGTGTGGTTAATTTTCCAAACAGGAGGTATCAAGCTCCATGACCTGCATGTCAGATAGGCTCTGCCAGATCAGCCTTTGTGTGTCCCACTGTGCCTGCTGACTGAAATGCACTTCTTCATAGGGTGGAGAGTTCATGACTCGGATTCCAGATGCATGAGCTGCTAGTGATGTGGCAGCAAAGGGCTGTGGTTTCCTTCCCTCTCGTACTTCCGTACAAGAGTTTTCCTGCCAGACATTGAGATACCAGTGGGTTGGTGTTTAAACACAATGAATTATTTACACTCCACCATAACCGAGTGCTCAGATACATGTCTGCACATTCTGTTGGGAAGGTATCCTGCTCACAACCTTCCACTAACCCCTCTTGGTCTATTTCCCAGTGCGAGGAGCAAACTCTGTGTTCAGGTTTTATGTTCTTTCTTTATAACTGCTGATTGCTTCAAGCCAAAGGGGGGCTTGCAGGAAACATAATTAAAGGCAGAACTTGCCTGCTGTAACTTTTCAGGGAGATAAAGGGCACTCCTCCTCTCCAGAAGGTCTCTGTTCCTTTCCCAGTGATGCTGTAATCTGTTGCTAAGGCAGTGGCTGTGCTGTAACATAGTGTTCTCTTTCTCATTGTGTTTATGAGCAGGTGGAGCAGAAATTGCCTGGTTTCTACACAAATAGCTATAGAACAAATGTGCCAGAGGAAATGGGGGGTGGGTGGAGAAGATCCACAACATGATTAACATGAAAATAAAAGATGTGTGAGCATGCCATTTTTGAGTGGTAAATATATAAATAAAGTCCATCGCTGAGCACCTTCTGGGTGTGAGGCAGCCTGATCCGCAGAGGATCAGACTAAACATCAGGAAATCATATTATTCTTAGCTCCTACACTAGCCTGCTGAGTGGTTTTAGCCAAGGTATTTTCTGGTTCTGTGCTTCAGTTTTTCCATCCTTACAGAGGGCTGCTGATTCTTTGTAAAGATGTGTGAAAGCTGGTGTAGAAAAGCACTGGTTGGCATCTGGGTTTTACTGTCACAAGAAGTAGGAATTTGGTGAAATTCTGGGAAGGGCTATTGCTGAAGATGATTTTAAGAAGGAGACTAGTAAAAGAAAAATAAAACGGTGTGCCCTGGATAACGATGATGCAGTGGGAAGCTGTTTATATTCCTGTTTCGTACAATTTTACAAGGCCAAAGAAGTGGAATCCAAACCCTCTCAAGCGCATTGACATCACCATGCTGTATCTGCAGACGTCGTTACCTTGACATTAATGTGAAACTACTGACATTGCCGGCATTAGCACAGCACGTTTTGCCATGTATCAGACACATTGCACTGCAGAGGAAAACAAAGGCAGATGAAGTGAGAAGTGGGAGTCATGAATCGTTTAAAAAGAAACAGCACACACAGAGCCCTGTACGAGGAGTGAAAGCGGCACCTTCTGAGAGCTGCCAGTGAGCGCAAGTGCAGCCACCCTGGCTCGGGGGGAGCAGGAAGGCTCCTGCTTCCTGGGGTTCAGACAAGCACCTTTCTTCAGAACCATCCTCACAGCTTGAAATCAGGGCTTGTGGAGCATGTTCCGGGTGTTTCTGCCCACACCCTTCGCAGATGCTGAGCAGCTTGCACAGGTACACATGCAGACTGTGTCCCCTGTGCTGGGGCTGCCCACACTGCTCCCAGGGGATGAGAGAACCCTCCTCTGTTAGAGTTTTCTCTCTATTTGGCGTGTTCTCAGGAAGCCTGGTTCTCCCTTCACTCTCATGAGTTTCACACTGCTGTGACTTTGGTGACTTACCCAGTTGCAACTGTCATTGTAAGAAATGGCTTTAGATGAAACAGTGAGTCCTGATAAAAGTGAGTCACTAAAGTTGGTGGTTCTGTGCCTCTCTTCTTTTGAAACCTTGGGATATTAAAAGGTAATTCTTTCATCTGTCCTTAATGAAAGAATCTAAGGCTCTTGATAGTCTGGGTTTTTGAACTTTGTTTTTTGCCCTGAAGTATTTCCTGGAGTTTCTGCTCGTAGTACAGTGGCCTCTGCAGGTATCCTTTGGCTTTCTGTTCACATGAACACCTTCTCCTGGATGCTGAGCAGGTGTTTGTAAAGAAAGTTCAGTGGATTTTTAGAGGGTTTAGAGACTGGGAGCATAAAATGCATATTTATTGCATCGTAAGTAGACTGTAAAGCTTTAGTCATTTAATGATTGTAATAAGTGAAAAGGTAAGTGGGTAAAGGATCATTTGAAAGAGCCTGATTTGAGTCATCACAGACCCTTATCTGGCCAACTAAAGTCTAGGGGAACTCTTAGCCTCCAATCTTTCCTTCTCAGTAAATAAAACATATGTCCATGTTGCTTCTGCTTTTAATCCCCCTTTAAAACAATTTAATTTTATTGTACTAGCAATGGCTATAAGTTTCAGCAAAAACCCTGCTGAGTTTTTCAGAGTTTACACAGTTAACATATAATTACGTTCTGAATTCATAGGGTAAGTGTTGAGTCTTATCTGAAGTGAAAGAAAAAAGCAGGTTCAGTTACTGAAGTGCTCCTGTTTCCTTGACATGCTGCAGGAGCAGAGGAAAAATCAAGTCACTTAATGCAAGAAAAAAATTCCACCAAAAAACCCCAACTGCCAAGACAACATTTTTAACACTTAGAGCAGACGAACTGTTGGGTTTCAAATTGGCAAACAGTCTGTTATGACAGTCCTTTGATGGAGCAATTCATAGAAAGAAAACTATCAGGAAAACTCCGCTCCAAGCAAGTGGGGCTTCTAATCAAGAAGATGGTGCCACTCAGCTCTAGATCAAAAAAGAGTCACAGAAATAGAAGTTTTGATTCTACAATGAGGTTTGTGTGGGTAGAACCAACTGCAGAGTAGAATCCTGAAGGCAGCTGTGATGATGTGAATCAGGACTCAGCTGTGCTGCATGGACCATCAGCTACACTTCTTTATTGTCTCCTGGCTGGTGTGTTTTAGCTCTGTGAGATCTCCAGCTCTCCGAACAGTGATGGGAATCCATTCTCGTTAAGTGGACTTTGTTTTCTACCAGAATGATCCACCCTGTGCTCTACAACCCAGTGGGCTTCTTTGGGTGGCCTTAAATAATTGCTAACTTAAAGTAGCCCAAAGCAATAAGCATCACACAGAACTGCTGCAGGCTTCTTCTGCTTCTTGGTGCCCCTTCCATGTGCCCTCTTTTGAGAGTCTCTGCCTTCCTGACTCTGGTGCTAGAGTTAGGGGAAGAATCCTGTCACCCATTTCTCTCAAGCTTTTCCTTTGCTTAAAATACCTTCAGGTATTTCAGGATTTGGGCTTTTTTTAAGTTCAGTATTGCCAGTCTTACACTAATAAAGGCATAAGCCTGTACTTCTGAATCCTGAGTGGCATAATTATGACTTTAAAAATAGAGCACTTTTTCCTAAAGGCTGAGGTATTCAGATGACATTCAAGCAGCTGCATCTTCAAGAGAAATAGCACGTATTATGTACTGCTAATAAAATTGTAAGTGCTGGCAACACACTACTTCATGTAATCAGTCTTTAGAATTTGTATTCACTACTTGAACTGCTGTGAACTGACACGTCCCTTCGTGTGCAAGTACATCCAGCACCCAGCGCCTGGTTTGTGACCTGGTGGGCACTAGGCTCCAGTTTAGATCAGGCTTTTCTTTTTGTCACGGACTTTTGGTGTTAGCTTGAGGAAAATCGACATTCAACCTCAGCTGAAGAACACATAAACAGGGAGGAACATCTTGGTTCTTGAAAGATCAGGGGTATGGACAGTGTGTGCCACCTCCCCACTGCTCTGCCTGCTGCAGGCATGAGGAAACCTTCCCAAACTGCCCTAAATTCAGCAGATTTGGGCGCTCCACAGCACCAGCTTTAAAAGAGGAGTAACAGCACTGCCTGGTATCACAGCGATGTGCAGAAAATGAAAGCTGCTGAAGCACTTGGAGATGTAATCAGAGGTGCTGCAAAGTGCTGTTAATTATGGTAAATTTGTTCTTTGGCTGTACATGGTTTTTAGTGTGGTACAGTGATGATGAGCACTGAACAGGTATCGCAATGTGATTTTCTGTGCTTGGCAATATGGAACACACTTGCCATGTATTTCCAGCCAAACACGCATGAAATTGACTGTCACAGCACAGAGTCAGCGCGACACATTGCAACAAAAGCTTCAACTCAGGCTTGTAATCGCGGTATTTTCTTAATGAGTGGCAGGTGCTGGTGTTTATTGCCATTCCCACAGCCCTCCTCACTCATTCCTGCCACTTGATTCACAGGAACGTGCCCTGGATTTGGAATCACTGAGTGGCCTCAGACAAAACCCACTGCCCAGACTGCTCCCAGCTCCACTCTTCTCTGTGAACTTTCTGTGGTGCTGAACAGCAGTGACTGCTCCAAGCTCCAGTCACCCAAACGGATGCTGCAACTTTGCATCATTCCCAGGGATGTGTTGCACCTACAGCTGGATGAATTGTGCAGTTCCGAGCCACTAGCTGAATCTGGGAGGAGGAAAAGGGGAAGGTCCCCAAGTGTCTGGCTGTGTGAGCAGGGAGAGGCTAATTAATTACACATGTACAGTGGGGAATACTTCACAAAAATCCACTTAAGTGCTGGGTTTTTTCTGGTACATGTTGCTGCTCACAGCTGAGAGCATAACACCACGGCAACCGTATTCTTGAAAACTTAACTCATTGAGGGCTGTTAACAGACTGAAACAAAGAGAAAAAGCCCAATCCCAAACACCAATGTTGTGTTTCATTAGAGAAATGCTTTCACTAAAGAATGATTCATCACCTGCTGATGTCAGATCCAGCACTGGTGCAATTGCAATGTGAATTTCTTTTCTTCTCCATGTTATTTTCAGAGATTTTCTTTCAGAAAGCAGTGCTGAGCTGGCTGCATCTCCTGGAGCGTGAAGGCAGCATGGTAGTATTACCATTGACACCAGGGATGCAAATTATTTTCTTCTTGGCATGAGGAAGCTTTTTGCTGCCAAGAGAGCTATCTGTAGATTCAGATTTTTTAAAATACTGTAAACTATTTTGGTAGCAGCAAATCACTGCTCCTTGGTGGTGCGTGCTCTCTGCCTATTTTTAATGCCCTGTGACAGAACTGCAGCTTGCTTTCCAGTGTACATGTACGGTCATCTGGTGAAGGAACCAAGGCCCCTTTTATAGCACGACCATTTCCATTCTCTGCACAACTGCAGTTGGAATTGGTTTTTTCAAATAGCTCTGGAATGATCTCTCCCTCACAAAACCCAACCAATTCAGAAGCAGTTTTTAATGACTGCTTTTGTTTCATATTCCCATGTGAATTTATTATTCTTTGTAATTTTTTTTTCCATGATGATTGAACAGACTTTGATCCTCCATTGCTCTGCACCTTTAATAATGGAATGTGCTTGCCAAAAACCTGCTTTATTTCACTCCAAAGTTGGACATGACACATCGGGAAGATGGTGATTATCGAATGTTTGTGCTTTTTGTGGCATTCCTATGTCCAGGAGGCAAAACCTGTTGGAAATATACTGCCATACTTCTGCTTCTTGTACACCACTGGTTGCTGTATCTCCACAGGTAGTTCCAGGCAGTGCAGCCCCTGGCAAGGCTGTGGGGCATTGTACTTTATCCATGTTGTTCATTGCGGAATCGTTTCCTTTCACACTAGATGACGGAAGAAGGTTGAAGCTTAGAAATACTAGAATTTCCCACTACTGTCTGCTATCTACAGATACAGAGACGTGGTAGTTCTTGGATGATTTCCTATTCTGTCTCCTAGGCTGGGGTCAGCAGTTTGTAAAATGTTACAGAGTCATTTGAATGGAAAGTTCAGATGTTTTGGGTTTGCTTCTCCAGTTCGATGCATGATACTTCTTGCAAGGACCAAGAAGAAGTCTAGACCTTTAAGCCTTGCAGACGAAAAGTCCACCTAAAGTATATTAGTTGCCAAGCTTTTCTGTTCTCCTGAGACCTCTTTGTCATCTTTGTAGCTTATCACATTCCTGTTGCACTACTCAAGTTAGAAAACCATTCCCAATGTGTTCCTGCTGTACTCTCCCACTTGTAAAAAAGCAAAGCACAGGCAGTGTGAAGCCTGGTACAGCACCCATAGACCGTCTTGGAGCAATAGGAATCCTCTGTTAACTAGGTTACCCTGGAAGGAAGAGCTGCCTGTCAAACGCACTGAAGAAAATTATTCCACCCTGTGACTTGGTTTGCCCATCCATAATGTGGAGCCAACAGCATTTATTCAGTCCTGTCACAGGATGCTGCTCTGTGCAGAACAAGGAATCACGTTGAGGATAATTAACTGGAGAACTGTGAACACAATTACAGGTTGGGTCTTTTTTGTTTCTTGCATTCAATCACTGCTCATTTCAATAAGCACCTAAAACCTGGGAGAAAATAGCTGTTTGCTTAAGGCATGAGGCTAAGATTGACGAAATCTGGACTCTTCGTGATACTGTCCCAGACTCTGATCTTGGGCAAATCCTGGTGGATAACCATCCTTAACTTACGTGAGAGCAGTACTTTATAGCAGTGTCAACTGAGGCTTTAGGAGATGCTGTAACATAAAAGTTTGTAAGAATATTCGGGGTAATTTAGTTTTGTATTAAAATAGGACTGCAGGAGAGATAGGCAATTACCTGCTCTTTAGTATAGAGAGGGAATGTGTTCTTCCCCCCCAGTTATTCTTGTCCATACCAATTATTCTGGAGCCACTGGCCATGCTGGTGCCCCTCCATAGCACAGGTCCCACCGTGAGATCACCTGCAGTTGGAAGTACTGTTCAAGGAAGCTGTTCCTTACCTTCATTTGTAATTCATAGGCTTGTTGTGGGTGTTGGGTATTTTATTTGCTGTTTATTCTGCAGGCCCATGTTGGGCACTCTGGTGCCTCAAGCAAGCTTTGTGTGCCAGGGAATTCTGGGTACAGAGCTTCTGCAAACCTGCATGCCGGCCAAAGCTTTTGAAAGCTGCTGCTTTTGAATGCCATGGATCTGGCTTGTGCCCCTCCTTTCCTCTCGGTCTGTCTCTCTCAATCTCTTCCTCCCTTTCCCCTCTCTCCCCTCTCTCCCCCTCTTACTTCTCTTTTCCCCCCTTCTCCCTTCCCAATTTTTCCTCCTGCCCTCCTCCTCTTTCCCCTTCTCCTTTCCAATGCTTTTTCCCTCATTCCCACCCAGTGGTCCCCTCAGTAATCATGGAAAGCTGCACTGCCTGGTGAACAGCTTGGCTGGGAGGAGTAAAAGGGTGCTTTTCACTTCATAAAAGATGAGCTAGAAGCCTTTCTGCACAGCCACTGGGACTATTCATGGCAGTCTGGATGTGCACTGGTGTCTGCATGACGGCATGTGCTTTATAAATTCCCACCTGAGCACCCCCAATGTGTCACAGAGCTGGAGAAGGTGTTCTGACAGCCAGCTCCTCCATCCCAGCCCTGTGATGTGTCTCTCATTGCCCCGGGAGCAGGGATATCATCCTTCCCCCTCCTGTTCTTTTCTCCCAACTGTATTTTATTTTTACATATTAAAGCTCTGTGGGTTTCCCCAATAAATCAGTGTGTGTGTGAAGTGCTGGTTACTTGTAGCTGGAGGCTGTTTTCCCCCTCTGATGGACTGCAAGTGTTTTTCTATAACTGTCTCTTCATTCCCTCCCTCCTCCCGTCCCCTTCTCCCCCTCAGCAAGCTCAGCTGCACATAATGACATCCAATCTGTTCAGGAAAAGAAAGAAAGCAGGAGGGGGAGAATATTTCCCTTTGATTTATACAGAAGCTGAGTTGGCAGAGAGCTCTGCGCAGGGGTGGATAGAAAGGGAACCAGAAAGCAGATTTGTGATGCATGGGCATACTCTCCCCTGGGGTGGTGCCAGTCAGCACAGCAGCCAGAGCCGGCGGAGCAGCTTTGCAGGTTCCGTGTGTGTGCCCAAGGCAGCCTCCTCCCCAGCGCAGAGCAAACACCCCCGCGGTCTGGGGTTAGTGTCATTGGAAAGGGACACCGGAGATAACCCGGACTGGTTCTTTCCCACTAGACAGAACACACACAGCCCTGTGGAAAGATGGGCTCTGCCAGAAGGAGAGAGCAGCTACCAAGGGGTGTTCTCATTCTCAGTCCTTGAGCCAGGGTCAGTTCTGAAATGAGAAGGACATGGCTGAGTTCACAATGGAAGGAGAATGAAGAAAAGGAAAGAGAATCTTGTTCTGCAGTTCAGGCATTGGAGTGGGATCTTCTGGCAAAAATGATAATGTCAGGTCAATGGAATCATATCGATGTATATCACAACATAGAGGATGTTCCCTGGCATTTTGTAGCCATGCTTTTCATTCATACAAGACAACATGCAAAAAGAGACCAAAAGAGGCCCTAGTTTTGTATTTGATTGTGTTGTGAGTGATTACAAGTGGAAGGGACAGCAAGAGGTAGATGCAGGCTATGTGGTCTGGTTCCATCAAGTCCTAACTTATTGTGTGGAAACCCTCCTCTCCATTTTGAACTACAGTTCTTCTGAAACACTTCAGCTCTGGTCAATTATATCCTTATTATCATTTAAAATCTGGTTGAAATTCAAGGAACTTTATTAATAGACACAGATCTTGACCTGCAGCAGACCTGCACTCCCACACTCGTACACTGATTCTGCTGCGTTTGCGTCACAGATCTAAGCATCTGCTCTTCCAGTACTTGTGTTGCTTCCTCGCCTTCCCAATGACCCAGGGTGTGTTGACCAGCTATCTTCAGCCTTCATCCCAGTTTGGAGTGTTTCCTGCTGTTTTGACCTGTCCTGATTGAAACCTGTTACACTGAGGTGTAGTGATTCCTATTCTGGACAGTATTATTATATGACAGGGAACTGCCAGGACCAAGCCACAGAATTCATGGGTGCCTCCAAAACGAAATTACTTTAGACCAGTGGATAACCTGCTGCCTGTGCACCATTTCATTACAAAACTGGATGTGTCTCATGGACACAACAGAGAAAGCTCAACGAACTCTGCAGTCATTTGCTGTGCATAACTCTCCAGTGAAACTGATACTGGCTTATCAGTTAGCTAAGTTTTGCAACAAGGCAGGATGTGCAACAGAGAGCAGAAGCTCAGCAGACCCCAACTATGAAGTGGAATGGGTGTCTGTCCTATGGGGCAGTGTCCATTGATTTCCATCCATTGATACCAAATCCATCATTGGGATTGATTGGATCTGTTCCAGCTAAAATGGTAATTCAGCCTAGCCTGAGAGCTATGGGGAGTGATAGACACTGGCAAGTGAGCTTAATGTCAACAGCAGAATCCAGATTGCCATAGAAATTAACAGTGTGTGTCTGTTGTTATTAGTGATTTAATCAGATGAGCTGGCAATAATGAATCTAGGAGGTCTGTCCTCCTTTGGATAACTATCCCTGAAACCCAGCCGTTCTCACTGGGTACGCATCCTGCATGCGCCTAATACCCAAACTGATGTGAGAACTTGGTGGGATGTGACTTGATGTCTGCCCAGAGACGGTCTCCAGGGACAGAGCAGGAATGAGCATGTTGCAGGAGACAAAACATGTTACAAGGTCATTTGTGCCCGACAGTAACCTGGTGATGCCAGGACAGTCCCACAGGCTGGGCTTTATGTGGCTCAGAGCCACCTGCAGACACAAAGCCAAGCAAAACCCAGTGCTGTCAGCTTGCAAGAGGAACCGTGGTTCTCATCTATGCCATCAAGTCCTAAACTCTCCTCTCTCCTCTCTCCTAGCTGTTACCCTGAATAAGATTTCAGTCTTCAGCCCTTCCCTTCAGTTGCAGGGTAAGGGCAAATCAGTTTCCAGTTTTTTACACAGGTTTTGTATGTGCATCCATAAACAAACAGACCAATATTCTGGTAACTAAATTGCTGTGTCGTCCCCCCCACCTTTTCTGCCTCAGGAGCATCTTGTTCCCATCTCCCTCCAGCAGAACAGTGAGCCAGAATGAAATGCCTGATTCCTAGTGAGTACTGTCAGCACAGCAGCTGGGCAGAAGAATATCTGAGGGAAATGCACAAGTGCACTGGCATTTATTTATTTCCTAAGGGTATTTATACAGCACAGACCTCAGAGCACAAGTGCACTTAATGCTTCTGTCAACCAAGCAGGGGAAATGAGACTGTAACACAGGCTGTACTGTGCAGGTTTTGCTCACAGAGCCCCCATTAACTGCCATGGATGGACCCCAAGGCTCTGTAGGCTACTATGATTGAATCGTCACATCTGACAATGTGCTTGTGGGAGGCAAACTGCCATGCATGGTTGGCAACATGATTAACTGCCATGAATTATTTGGTTACTGTGCTAGTTCTCAGGTCTATAGCTCTTGAGGACCACTTAGCTCATTAAGCCATAATTCTGTGAGAAAAGATTAATAAGCAGCTTACCACAAACTACTATGCTTCCTCCTCCCTCACGACAGTGTGCATAACCCTTTGAAGATGACAAGCATGGAGGGAACCATGTGGTGTTCTAAGACAAGGTAGCTAGCAGTCTTGGCTCTGTTCAAAACTGCCACTGGTTTAGGTCAGGAATAGGGTTTAGGGTTAGGGATTGATTTGTGTCATGGCATCATGGCAGGAAGGGGACAAGGACATGAGGAGCTTGAGGGATCCCAGTGGTGTTTTGGGGGCTCTGGGGATGCTTTAGGGTGTCCAAACATCCCTGTGCTCCCATTCCTGTAACCTTTTCAGAGTTTCTCTTGCCACTTAAACTTTCTATCTTCTAAAGAGTAATGTCAGAACTGACAGCAGAACTGACAGCAGCATGGATCCCACTATTTAGCTGCAGTTCCTGTTGCTGGGCAAACACCTGGCCCTTGCACTCAGGGCTAAGGACAGTGACTGCATGACCCTGCTACAGGACATGAACACCTTTCTGTGTCATCTTGTCTCGTTCTTGTTTCACACAGATATCCCACAAGCCAAATCCCACAGAGCACTCCCAACATCTGCCATCTGAGACACTGCAGTGATTTCCTGTGTGCATGCACCTGGGCCCATGAGCTCAGCATCTGCTGGGGTGGAAGAGGAAGAGGAAAAGGAAGGGCTGGGTTAGTGGTCATGCAAGAGGCTGGTTTGCTTCCCAGCGTGCTGCCTCCATCAAAGTGCCATGCTGAATAGTTAACAGCCCCTTTTCACAGAGAGCCACACCAGAGAGGGAAGAGCTTTGTTCCTCTTTGGAGGGTGAGAGCTACAGGAGAAATTAGGAAGTGCAGAGATGAGAGCAATTTGGCATTGTTCCATCAGTCCACACTGTTTTATTAATAGGAGCTGCACATGCTCCTGTGCCCTGAAGCCAGACAGCCACAGCAGCAGTGAGCCAGCACTGCCTGCTTACCACTGCATGCAGTGACCTTACCACCAGCACCCGAGGCAAGCCAATGCCCTTCTAGGAGGACACAGTGGAAGTGAAAAAGGAACAACAGTCACAAAGTTGTGCCAAGCAGGAATTTGTTTACCCAGAAATGGTCTTTTAGGGTAGATATTACCTAAAGGTGTCCTGACTTTTGGGGATGGACTTTTTGCAAGGGCCTGTAGTGACATGCTGAGGGGAATGGCTTTAACCTGTCAGAGGGGAGACTGAGAGGAATGAGCTCTTAGGCAGAAGCTCTTCCCTGTGAGGGTGCTGAGGCGCTGGCACAGGGTGCCCAGAGAAGCTGTGG
The DNA here is from genome assembly GCA_039877255.1 of Loriculus beryllinus. Taxonomy (NCBI): domain Eukaryota; kingdom Metazoa; phylum Chordata; class Aves; order Psittaciformes; family Psittacidae; genus Loriculus; species Loriculus beryllinus. The sequence goes on from JBCJKH010047060.1 coordinate 14,368, forward strand.
CTG
>JBCJKH010047062.1:0-11406 GCA_039877255.1 Loriculus beryllinus
AGGGATGGGGCAGCCACAGCTTCTCTGGGCACTCTGTGCCAGCGCCTCAGCACCCTCACAGGGAAGAGCTTCTGCCTGAGATCTAATCCTTACTAATTAGTAATAAGAAGCTCTTCCTTCTGAAGCCTCTCCTAAGCAGCAGTGTGTTGGAGTGCCTTCGTATAGGGGGATAGACCTGTTTTCTTCCCCACCTTAAGTGCTTATTCGTACAACTTTGAATGATTAACTGCGAAGACTTAAATGAAACTTGATGGCAGATTCTGCAACCCCTCCCATGATGTATTTGATCTGTGGCTGCTGAAGTTCTAACAAAGGAAAGAGAAAATGATACTTTATTTCTAATTAAAGAAGTAATTTTCCTTTGCAAATAGACTTTTTATCTCAGCTGCAGTGTTAAGGATCAATGAGTTGTCACATGTATGTCTTTTTAATAAATGCCAGCAGAGATGACATTAAAGTGATAGACTGATCACTGTAATCAATGCAATTCAAAATTGCTTTATGTCTTAAATGAACTTAGTTCCTTTCTGTGATTCTCCTACAGTTAACATTGTCTGAGCAATGAAGTACAAGGTTACATCTTAGTTTGAAGTAAAATGTGATGATGATATGGAATTAATTTTTTTTATAGTTGCAGGTATTGGAGTTTAACTCTTGCTTTTATGAGGGAAAGGCCCTGTTGTAGATTCTTATTGCAATTCAAACAATAAGAGCAAAAAATTAATTTTAAGGTAGAAGGAAATAATGTGAAGCTTCCCCTTTCTTCCCCTCTGCCCTCCTCCCTCCTGCAAAGAGTGACCAAGGCTTACAGGGGCTTTTATTTGCTTAATTGTCTTATGTTCAGCCATGAATATTGACACCACAAAGCACAGAAATTACTCAACTCCAAGGGCTCAGAATTGGTCTTTATGCATGAAAATGTATGCAGTGCCTGTACATTTAATGCCAAGCACAGGCTTAGCCATATCATTTAAAATGATACCGATATGTCTTGGTCTCCCATAAACATTTTCTCTGGCTTCTGACAAGGTGATGGCTCTGAAAAAAGACAGGCAGCCCTGCTGCTGATGCAGCTGGTGATGATGCAGGAAGGCAAACGTAATGCCAGAGAACAGTCTGATTTTGAACTAAAGGAGTCTTTCTGTGCCATTAATCTCACAGTCTAATCAGTGTCTTTAGAAGCTATTTATGTGCATACTTCAGAACTCTTGTTTTGGATTTATTTTTTCAACTCCCTGGAGGTTTTGTAAAAACTCTCAGGATCCATGTAAGCCTTTTCATTTCTCTTGAAGTTGGCAGAGTGACAGCCTTTAGTTGTGCTGAGTGCTAAATTATTTATCTTCCTCTTACCTCCTAGCCCTGACTTCTGAATCTTTAACTTGACTCTTGGGACATGTGGGGGTTTTGGGGGGTTTGTGCTTGGGGTTTTTCCACTTTTAAAGTGAAGCTATTTTAATCTTTTGTGTTTTAGTGTTCTACCATTAAAATGTGCGTGTGAAAAAGGAATGTGTAACTATGTTTAAGATGCAGTGTCTGATTTTTTGTAATTGTAATTCTAACAATTTAAGGAGGTCATATCAGCCGTTATCTGTTTCCTTGTGGATGATTCTTATCATCTGCCTTCAGGAGTGGATCTCAAATTGATTTCTTTTTTTTTTTCCTTACATGCCATTGCTATATTATATCGTGTGTTATAGAACAGTCTTGAGGCTTTCTCAAGATCTTTTAATTGCCAAGCGTTTTTCAGTACTGATATTGAGATGCTGCTAAAATAAGTTAAGCACTTAATCTCCTTTAAATCCAGCATCCTACAATGTAGTGTCACTTATCAAGCTCTTTTTGATAGGACATAAGCACACAATTAAATACCTTCCTAATAATCATGTTGTTGTGTGCTTTTAAGTTATGTATGTCTTGAAGATTTTCAAGTGGGAAATAAGGGATTACTGGGTAGAAGAGCTAACCTTTCTCATTTTCATTGCTTATCAGTAGTGAGAAGGGTTTATTTTTACCAAATACAAGGGTGACTATTTAAATACTAGTTTTTTTCAACATGCTTTTAAACTTTCCGATATGCAGGGAGTTTCATACCCTAAAATATTAACATGTATGCTACAAAATGTAAATAAATAATATGTTCACTATCCTAGTATCAGTGGCTTTGTAGTCTATAGTAGTACATGGCAGGCACTTTGAAAATTATAAACGAAGAAGTTTAACTAACACTTCCTCGTTTATAATTTTCAAAGTATAGCTTTTTTAACTCACAGATATTCTTAATATTTTTAAATTGCTACAGCAATCAGTAATATTTGCCTTATTTTGGCAAAGAAGACAATGTCACTTCAGGGTGCTGAATGCTTTTGAAAATCAGTTTAGAGGATCTGAAGCTTTTGTATTGTTTTGAAAGTGGCTGAGTAGTTCACATTAAAGTGAACAGTACAGAATGTTTTACAAGAGGAAAAGTCTTGATCTGTCTCATGAACTAATAACAAGTTTTCATTAACATATAAATAACCATCATTGTTAGTTGTAACAATATGTTTATTCTGATCTTTAGATCTCACATGACATCCAAAGAATGCAAGCTACAAAAGGGTCAGCACCTGAAGGCATTCTAAGGCATTACAAGGTAAAGATCTTTTTTTTCTCTTGCCTGTATTATCATATTCATTAACTAAAGAGCTGTAGAAGCTGGTTTACAGCATAACTTCAGGACTGAACATATTGATCATGAAGGCTATGTCAATTGTTGAATTGCCTCTAGAATTAGTAAAGAAATTCAGTAAAATTTTCCCAGAACTTTTTCTTTCAAGGCATTTATCTTTAGTGTCTTGATTGTGTCTAATGTGTGATATATCTGACAATTTTGGGTGCTACTTTTAATTAGAATTCTGTTATTTCTGATATTCTCTAAAGCCAGTGAATTTATCTTGTCCATGATTATAAATAAGATTGTGGAAGCCTTCAGTCTTCTGCTGTTGCAACAACAAAAAGCAAAGCTGCATATGGAAGAAAGCTTTCATTGAATTTTACTTTGAAAATAAGTGGCAATAGCATGAGAAAGTGTGAATAAATGCTTGTTCTTAAGGCCACAATATGAGAAGCAGTGCAGTGTGCTGTCTGCTGGGTCCAGCTCATCAGTTCAGTATCAGATAATGTCAGTGAATTATACTGGGGAGTTTGCACCTATTTAAGTCACAAAATTGGCCATTACCGTTCAAGGGGAAATATGATCATCTCCAGACTGGAGGGAAAAGATTAAAAACCCCAAACTTCTATTCCCTTAAGATTGCTGATGCATATTGTTTCCTGTGCTGTGGGGAGTTCTCTTTGTCATTTCAAAACCTCAGGTGTTTGTGTTTCTCTAAAACACAACTGACAAAGCCAGTGTTACTGGAGTCATGCTTCCTCAACATTTTTGTTGATGAGGTATTGAAGCATCCCATGCATACAGCATAAGAGTAATGGAATGGGAAATCAGCTTTATTTGTGGTTGTCAAAATGCACATTCTTGACAGTAACCTTTTTTGGAGCCTGTTTCCAAAGGGTATGATGAATTTCTCCATGACTTGGTGTCTATAAGCCCTGATCCTAACTTTCCCTTCTATCTTAAAGCTACAACTCTGGGTAGTTGTGAATTTAAAGTATGCAGAGAGTGTTCAAAATGCATCTTATTCATCTTGAATATTCTGGTTTTGCTTCTTCCATTCCAAGTTGGTGACAAGGTAGATTTTCTTATCTTGTTTTACTGGGCTGTTTCAATTGCTATGCATGATACTAGCTATAATACTTCTGTTTCATTTTTACTCACATTAGTATTAAACAGTAACTTTCTATTCTATTTTTGAAGTTGGTGACCTCTGAAGGATTTGGAACTCTGAAAGTTTCCTTGGTGGAAAAATATCTGATATATTCTGGAAAGCCTATGGCTCATTAACTTATGTCTGTTAATGGCTGCAAAATTCATAAACCTTTACATAATAATTTTCTTTAACTGTAGTACTATTATTTTTATGACAATTTTAGAGTTATTTATGATCATCAAAAGAGTCTGTTGGAGAAAGATAACGGCACAGAGCTTTCAGTTTGTAGATCCTCTATGCCTAATAGTAATTGTTGCAGGCTGTAGTAAAGATTAAGGAGGTTACAAGCTTTCACTTTATAAGGTGAAAGTAATTCTTTGAAGGGAAAGTTGTATTATTAATAGCGATTGGAATTGATTACTCAAAGAGCTGTAGTAATTCATTCATTCAGTAATTCATTCAGTTTCACTTCTTTAAGGGTTTAAAACATTTCTGTCTGATCTGAGGGATCCCAGTTTCTTTTTATATCTGCTTACCAGTTATAGGAGCTTTTACACTCTTAAAGATACCCACAAAGGAAGAAACACACACATGTGCAAACAAAACCCCAGCACCCCTGTAATTAGTTCAGATTGAAAAGTTAAATTACAATGTTATCTTTGAAAAAACACTGGAGACAAAAACAATCTGCACTTCTGTTTATCTCTCTGAATATACCAAATATATGGGAGTTCAAGAGCTGTGCCGTACATAGTGTACAGATACTTAACAAGGCTGTTGTCTGGTTGATGTGATATACACCACAAATAGAGCAAAGGTAGTATTTTTTTTATACTTTGTTTTAATTCTTGCTGTGATTATACATTTGTTTTCTTGTCACTTCCCCTGTCAGTTCACATCACTGAATCACTTGGCCTTACCTTAAATGTTCATTCTTGAAGCAAACAGAAAAATTCAAAGCAAAAGCAGATAAAGCTCCTTAAATCCAACTCATTCTCCCTCAAGAGCCTAAGGTAGAAATCAGCTTTGGAGATGCAGATGTGGCATTGCAAGGCATGCCTGCAGCATTCCATAACTTGTAATATCTTGACTATTTTACCTTCAGAATGCATCTGATTTCATCATCATCTCTGCTCCTTCATTAGTTATTAACTTTATTTCCTTCACATTTTCTTACAATGCAATCATTTTGTTTGCACAGGATTAGGAGTTACAAGCAGTGGTAGCATTTGGCAGAATCTCAGACCTTCTATTCCTTAAAGTTATGGCCACGGTTTCACACTAGGATTTACCAGTTCACTTTCCAACCCTAACTATTCTATGATTCTATGAACTATTCTATGATTCTGAAAATTACTAACAATTATAGTGCCAAGGTTTGGATTTGGTTTTAACATAAAGTTTTGGTGGTTTGCTTAGGGCAATGTCCCAAGAGTCCCTGGTGAGAAGCAATTGCAAGCTCTTAGTCTTGTATGAAGAGGAAGTTTTACATTTCAATTTCTGACTTTCTTGAGATGGCCAGTACTTACAAAGAGCAAGTCTCTCCTTAGCCTGGTGGAGTGACTCAGTATGAAACAAGAGAAAGAACTCAGTGTTGCTAGTGAAGATATGTAGGAGACTCAGCTACATCCAGCTTTAAAATGTCCTTTAGAGCAGCATAATGCAAGCAGTCAGCATGTCTTTTAGCTTCAGTATACATTTTAAAATGTAAAAATAAGTATTGGTTTTATTCCTCCTCCTTTTAGTTTGTCATAATTGAATACAAAGTTGGAGTTTGGGAGGTTATACAGCAAATAGTCTGTGATCTTTAAAAATGAATGTCCTTCCTATTTTATAGTGATTTCATAGGATTGCAGAATGTGGGATGGAGCCCAAAGCCTCTTTCCATGTACATGCCCCAGTGGTGGCAAACAACAGTCCTCAGCTGTGAGAGAATCATTTATTCTGATCTTGTAAAACACTCATGGGCTGTAGTGATCCAGAAATCATAGATCTATTAGCTGCATTTTTATACTTCTAAAAGAAAGTTTATTGCATTGTCTAGTGTGTTTGATGCAAATTCTCCAGACAACAATTGCTGTGTGGACTGTAGGGCACGTTTTATTAAAAGGTATTGAGCCAAATCCTGATGTCAATGAAATCTGTTAAATCCTCCCAGATTTATTTTTTAAATAGGTAATATAAAACATCTGCTTTATAAGTAGTCTTTCTCATGTCAGTAATCCTGTTTGTGTAGACACAGGTGAAATTTCCACTATGCAGTCCTCAAGCAGCTAATGTATTTTAGAGACAACTTAAACGACCTTTCATCTCACTGGTTTTGCTTTTTATTCTTCTTGTCCACTCAGAATTCTGTATTTCTGTGTATGATTATGCTATTTCAAATGGGATCTTCATTCTTCATTAGGGTCTTTAAATGCTACAGTATTACAGTGTTTTACTGTTTTACTGCTTCTTCCACTGTTTTTACCAACATAAATTGAACTCTTAATGTGAGGAGTGCTCTTCAGTGTACTCAAATATAACTCTGTTCCCATTCTAGCCCATGAACACTCCTTACAGAAGACATTTCAAAGATTTTGAAGAGAATTGGTAATTTCACTGTGCATACTTTGAACAGATACTTAATGATAAATCAAGAAAGTATCTATACATTCTATATTGACCGAATATTGAGGTAGGCATAAGGAATTCTGGTATTGATGCATGTGCTTCCTCAATTGATTAAACTGCCAATAGAAACCACCACTCTTTCTCTTCTGTTCCTGTTCTGCTTCTATGAAGAACATCAAAATAAGTGATAAATGTGTAACGGAGAAAAGCAATAATGTTCCACAGTGATCAATGATGACTATGTGGTTGGAAACTGGGAAACAAATTGTTCCTGAAGCACGATTTGACACTGGTTAGTGCTGTTCTGTAAAGCAGTGCTTTCTCTCTCGGGTTGCCATGGTAAAGTAAGGTACATGGTTTGTTATGAGTGTATAAAGTAATCATATCATTGGCCAAAAGCAGAACTGAAGATCCTGCTCAGGTCATGTTTATAGTAAGTTTTGGTCATGGTCACAAAGGCTTACGTGATGATTTACATGCTAAAGTACATGGGCATGAAGACAGCTATGTTGGTATGTTTCTGTGAGGGAAGTATCTACCACATCTGTAGTCTGTAAGTACTTATGAGCTTAAGTAATTCCCTAAATACACAATGTTTTCTCAATTACACCGCCTTTAATTCAGAAGTAACTCTGTTGTCTGGCTGTCATTTAGTATCATAGAGCATGGTCCAGAATTGTAGGAGGCAAGTTAAGGCAACTGGAGCTTTGTGTGATCCCTAGGGACCTTGGTGAAGGAAAAGGGTGAGATAATTAGCAGCTATATCAGAAAAGCCTTGTTGAGGCTGGAGCAGCACAAATCTAATGGTTCTGAAGCATTCACCAGCACTCACGTTCTAGCTGGGTGAAATCTTCTAGGGGCGTTTCTCAATCTGATACACCATGCTGAAAATTTACAGCAATACCCATCACACAGTTCTGTTAGTTCTTTGTCTAGTGGAACCCAAGTCAACCTTCTGTCTACTTTAATTCTGTGGCTATCAATGGCAGTTCCCTTTCCAACATAGGTGAAAGGAATACATAGGCATTACAAATTTAAGAGTTTCACAAACTTGAGCCATCATTCTTCTGCCATAGTTATTACTCTGGCCCACATCCCCTTTTTCCGTCATGCAGAAAGAGTGTATCATGTAGAACAGGCTGTAGCTGAAGGCTGTCTGTTTTAGAAGGAGATTTATGTACTACTTCTAATATTAAGCCAGGGAATGAGAAGCTTTGGGAAGTGTTACAGCTGTGATACTAGAATTTTGAGAAGTGCAATGAAAGCTTTATCCGTAACACTTCAAATATTGCCATTGTTAATAGATTCTGAGGGAAAGCTGGATGCAGAGAGAAAACATTCCTTGGGTGTGCAGCAGTAGAGATGTGAGGTCTGTCTGGTTTTCATTCCTCGCAGACAGGACAAGCAGTTGCTGAAGCAGTTGCTTTAAAAACTGAGTTAGCAGTCAGCCTATCTGGAATATATTTTTCAAAAGTTTGGAGTATTTCCATTAGTATGCAAGTACCAAGAAATAGATCATAAAAGCCAGTTGGCCTCACAATCTTTGAATCTAATACCAGTTAATTGTATCAAGTTTCAGTTATTTTACTGTTTTCTATGTAAGAGGTCAGAGTTACAGCAAACATGTTTCTGGAGTTGTTGGCAGCTAAAAGAGTAAGGCTGCTTTATGGTTCTTTCATAACTGTTCTTATTTCCATAGCCAAGAAAGCACCATTAGAGTTTTATTATTTTTAATTTTAAAAACTCCTTAGAAAATACACTGCCCAAGGACACCTGCAGGAGCAGAGTTCTGAAATGGTGGAAATGAAATCTGCTTTGGATAAGATGTTTTCTTTTATATGCTAATGAAAACATAAGATTTGAAAACCTTTATTTGTGGCTTTGTAACAATATGAAGTAATATTTGCTGCTATTAAGTTTAGCAGAAGTGCTAAACTTAATAAGGCATCTTTCTGCTTAATATCATCTGGTCACATCTTCAATGTGCTTTTAAACCAAGACCAGTCTTTCCTGTCATTGCATCTTAATTCCCATTTACAGAGTTTAAGAAGTATTATTAACCCAAATTGGATACACCCCCTCAATTGCTAGCGTGTATGTGATGTTTTTCACTTAAATATTTGATGTACTCCGTGGGCAGGATCAGTAAGTAACTTCAGGAAGGACTGCAGATGTAACTGTAAACTCCCCTGGTCTCATATCAGGATGGAATTACACAACCACAGAAATCAGAGATGGAATAAACCTATTAGGTCATCTTGGCCATCCCTTCTGCCAGTTCGTAATGACTCCCTGCAGTCTGTTCTCCAGTGAGTTGTTGAGCTTAGTTCTGGGCAGTATTTATGAAAGAACTGCAAAGCCTTTCCTATGACTCTCAGTATCCTCCACTTGTCTGTTCACAGTTTTAAATGACAGGGCCCAATTGCATCCACGTCACTCTTGTGATGCAAAAATTAATAACAATAAATGCAATTGACATTGTTGGATGAATTATTTGGTTTCAGCACCATTGTGTTATTGTTAACCCTGGCCACACTATTGGATCATAATTTCATCTCTTTTGTGCCTCAGCTTGCAATATGTGGGCACTGTCAGGATGAAATGAGAGGCAGGTTACCTTTCCAGTCAGACTCTGTGACGGTATGGGAGACATTGACACTCCTGGATAGATGGTGCTAAAGAACAGCAGTGAGAACCTTTGTAAAGATTATTTAATAACTTAAATGAACTGGAGTTGAATATTTCATCTCTTTATTCCACTCTGCTACTAAAGTGCCAAAGAAAGGTTTAGTAATCTCTCCTAATCAGTTGTGTGAGTTTTGCTGCTCCCCAGACTGCCAAGTGATAAGTGCCTGTTATGAACATGCTCCCTGGTATCTCTTTGCATTAAGAAACTCGTTTGCGTTTTTGTATTGTGTTGACCATGCACTGGGGCAGAGGGTAGAGTATAGAATTGCACAGTCCCTCCCATGCAGTGGAAGGGAAAGCAAGAAGCCAGCAAAGGACCCCGGTTCAAACAGCTTGACATTGTTAAAGCAGGCTTTACAGCGCTTGACAGGTCTCCCAACAAATATATAGGGCACTGTGCTCAAGCAGGAACTGATAACATTTTGTAGAGCTTGGTTCCAGTGTAGCAATTGCATATTAGTAACAAGCAGACGGTGCGAGAAGGCTCAACTGGAGCAGATTTCTGCAAGACATGGAGGAGTTGGGTTTTGTGACTTGGAGAAAACAGCCCCATGAGTTCCCTTGTTCCAATCTGTAGCCATATGTTAATTTTCACATATGCTGGGAGTAGGGCAGAAATGCCTCCTCCATAGGGTATGCTAATTTCGTTCCTAAGGATCTTCTGTGAATGTAGGGCTCATCTGTCAGAATATTTCAGAAAGGAAAAAAGTATAGCTTATGCTTTGGGGAGGCACACAAACTGACATACTTTTTTCTTATGTTTGAGTAGAATTTCCTATATTTTTACCATGTCACTGAACAGTGGAACAGTTTGCCCAGAGAGCTTCCTTATGAAGTCTCAGCCCTTGGAAATACTGACAATATGACTGGGCAAGGCTCTGAGCAACATCCCCAGTTTGATCCTGCTCTGAATGAGGAGGCTGGACTAGAACTGTATTCCAACTGTACTGTTCCTATGAATTTGTCATTAACAGAAAGGTCACAAATTTTGAAAAACATTGAAAAACACATTTTTCTCTTGAGAACGGACAGAATTACCTAGATTGTGAACTGATAAATAAGTAGGTGAAATCTTGCACCAGAAGCTTACTTAATTTCTGGTTGGGTTTAATATCAGTGCAATAGTCTGCAACAGAAAGCAGGTTTTTCCCATAATGGACATTTTTCCAGTAGGAAGAAAGTAAGAAAAGTCTTAATCTTAGGAACACATGCACACTTTTATGGCCTTTCCTTTGTTTTCCCTAAATATCTAATTTAAATAGCATTGTTCTGAGAGTTAGTGCAGTACAAATGTGATGAATGGAAGAACGCCAAATGAGCACTGGTAGTTCACCCCAGAGAACTGAGCAGCTGGTTTACTGAGGCCATTTTCCAGAGCCCACAAAGAGTTAAATCACATTACCTAACTGTACAAAGAACCAAGACATCTGTCTTCACTATGACTGCAGTGTCTTCTCTTGAAGAACTTGTATTTTAACCCCATCTATGCCTTCTGAGGTACCTCTGGATCTCAGTTGGAGATACTGGCCTAATAAGGATGTAAAGAAGAAATTGTATGGGAATTGTGAAGAAAAATAGGTGGTTCTGCTTTTTCCTACTATAACTTTAATTCTTATTTATTTCTATGTTTACCTAATAATGAAATCAGAAAGGATATAAAGATTTGATGGGGTTAAACTGGAAACACTCTAGTTACTGCCTGGAGGGGAAGGAGAACAGAATGGTGTGAGTGCTATCGAGGGTTTGGCTGCATCCCAGCAAAAGAGGGTACAAGGCTCTGGCTGTGGTGCTGCCCAGGGCAGGGTCACCTCACATGCCTTCTCTCTCTTTTACTTTCCCTTTCCCTTTCCCTTGATATTCCTGTCAGTTAACGTCTGGAAATTTTTTTTCCTAATCAACATCACTTCCTCAGCTAGCGCAGAGCGTTTTTGTGATTGGGGAGTTCCTATGGTTGAGAGCAGCCAGAAACAAGTCAGTGAGGTTTTGGCTTCACTTCCCTTTTTTTTTTTTTTTCCTAGCATGTGAAGAAGTGTGTCTGAAATCTGTCTAATGCCTGAGCTTACTCCAGTGAAAAAATTAAAATTCCTTAAAAGGAATACAGCAAGTTCAAGGTTTTACCAGGAACCTTTATCTTTGGGGCTCTAAAGGCTGTTGCACCATGCAGTCACAGTAATACATTTAGTGTCCATAGTAATTAGAATCATAGAATCATAGAATCGTTGGGGTTGGAAAGGACCTTAAGATCATCTAGTTCCAACCCCCTTGCCATAAGCAGGGACACCTCACACTAAACCATGCC
>JBCJKH010047062.1:11506-25408 GCA_039877255.1 Loriculus beryllinus
ACCATGCCTCCCAAGGCTTCGTCCAACCTGGCCTTGAACACTGCCAGGGATGGAGCACTCACAACTTCCTTGGGCAATTCAGATCTGAAAATATGAAGTGTGTTGTGAGCTCCACTTGCGCTTCACAACTCCCCTAGGAAAGTGCACGGAGATGTGCAGGGATCATCCAGCACTGAAGGGGAAGGGAAACACTTGACTTCAAATACAGATGCTTGAAGCAGGCTCTGTAGACTTCAGAATTTCCATGGGAATGTAGGAAATGGAAGATGTTGACCACATTTGGAATTAAATACTGTGCTGGAAACCCAGATGTTCATGCTGTCACTTGTTTAATAACATCAGTGGCAGTGAATATTTTATTCTGTGCTGCACCCAGAAGGAAGCCTTTCCTCACCTCGATTGCTGTATGACATAACCACAGTGAGGAAGAGCAGCCTCTATTTATTAATACTGGGTCTTGTTCAGGCTAAACACACTTTTGGTGCCTTCTCTGTGAAGCAGAAGCTCGTGTTCCCTTAGTTGTGGTTACTCAGTTGTTCTCAGAGTGCCACATACTGTATTGATTCTTGATAACAATCAAGATTTGTTTGATTTAACAAATACTATTGCTACTACCTTGAAAAAATCTATTGCTCTCATTTTCTCCTTCACCTACAAGGGGTTGTGAGTACTAGTACCCATAGTACCAGTGGTAGTACTGGTATACTTGTTCCTAGTTCTGAGCAGCTCTACTCTGTTAGAGTCTTGATACTGTTCATACTTTGAGACTCTCTCTAAATCTTACAGATAACTTAGTAAATAACCTGCCCACTTCCAAAAGGAACTCAAACTCCTCTTGCTTCAGTGATCCTTCTCCTAAGAGTGAAATGATCTTAACATTTCTTTCCAAATGCTTTTAGTCTGTTCCTGGTTGGCTTCCCTTCATTGTGAAAAGCTGTTTCTGGTTTCTTGGACTGATTTTTCACTCACATAGTTAATCTTCTTCTAGCTTCTGATAAGCTGCCAAATGTTTAAAATCTGCTTTGGTATTCCCTTGTAAAAGACGTTGGATTTACCAGAGTTCATCACTGTAAGCTATTTCTCAATGTTCAGTGTTTATTTTGCTGTACGATCTTTATAGTGAACTAACACACAAACAAAACCCCCATTTTACTGGTTACTCATTGCCAGGAATATGAACTGTCATTGCACTTCTGATGAATTCCATCATTTCCTCTAGCACAAACATTGTTCTTCTCCCTGTAATGATTTTGTCCAGACTCAGTGGGGCTCTGGTCTCTGTGCTGTTGCAGATAGTGGCTGGTTCTGGAGCTCTTTAGATGTTGTTAGGCTACATGCTTTATGTAGATCATTCTGGAAGTACTTCAAGTGAGCTTGCTTTATGCCTCAGTCAATACTCACGGTTTCCTCCCTGAAAGGGGTGGTTTGTACTCCTTTTACTGTGCTGTCACAGTGCTCGTCCCTCACAAGCAGACACAGTTTACCCACTGTACATTAATTAGTGCCTTGCCTTTTGCTGTAGTAAATGTGGCTCTGAAACTCAGATTTATAGATCTATACCTACAGGACATACTTGTCATCATCTGGTCTGACTTTGTGCAAAGTACAGGCTGGAGATTTACGCCTAGGTACAGAATCAATTAGGATAATATTTGAGGAATAGGAATCTGAGCAAGAGGAGTAGATCCTTTCATCAGATTTCATTAAAAATCTGGTAATTTGTCACGTGGCATTTTGCAATAGGACTGATTTATAAGGAAAAAACTCGTGGTGGGGTAATAGGTTTTTGGGTGTTCTATCTGAATTGTAAGACTTTCCTGAAGCATATTCATCAGTATGGTCGGTGAATATAGAATCACAGAGTCACAGAGTGGTTTGGGTTGAAGGGACCTTAGAGCTCACCCAGTTCCAACCCCCTGCCATGGGCAAGGACACCTTCCACTAGAGCAGCTTGCTCCAAGCCCATCCAGCCTGGCCTTGAACACTGCCAGGGATGGGGATTTTCTCTGCTTGGACATTGAGCCATTGACAGCAACTCTTTTGGGTGAGACTGTCCAGCATAGATAGAGTATTGTGAGTGTATTGATGCCCATGATACTTCCTGCACATTTCTTACATAGGCTAAAAGATTTGACTTCCACGTCAGGAGCTGGTCATTCTCATACTATGCCTGAATATTTCCCATGATCATCCCATTTCATTTCATAGTTCTTTGTGAAAAGCATTCTTACTCTGGTCAGATGCATGGGAAAAGATGTTGTTGTTGTTGATTAATTTTTCTTCCATCATATATGGGTTTGTGCACATGGGATTTTGCTCAGCCTTCAAGTCTGCCAATGTATCCCACCTCCTGTGGTGCTGGCCATCCCTAGCACCGGCATCACACAAGTGTGTGTAATTTGCCTGGGCAGCAACTTGGCAATACAACACTAGAGTCCTTCTGTGTACCTACAAGATCTTGTATTGCTGGCATCATGAAGTTACAGTCATACTTGCAAAACACCTTTCTCACAATGGTCTAACTGGTTTTATTTCAGCCTGGACCCAGAGTGAGGACCCATTCTTTTGAGCACTAGAAAATTGCATTATAAGAAACATTTTTCTTGCATTTCTTCATGAGTGTAATACAAAGAACAAACTACATACTGAGCAACATGAACCAAGGTGTCAGTGAGGTAGTATTCTCTTGGAATAATGAGTAAATACTTGCAGGAAATATAACATTAATGCATCTTTCTAGGTATCCTGGCTCTTTCAGGATGTATGGGAAGACTATTTCTTGCTCCTTTAAAATGAAGGCAGTTACCCTCCTCAGAGACTGTCATGGCTGTAAAACTTTGTGTGGATGTATAAACCATGCTCAGCATGTCTGAATCCTGGCATCATTTATTTACACGCAACACAATCCTAACTTTGCTAAGCATTTTGTAAGCACTTAGAAAAACGGAAGAAGTATGTGCTCTGACCTTGGCATTGTCCTTGTGCTGTCAGGGTTCAGATATGGAGAAAGTGTGGAGTTTTCTTGCTTAATGCCTCTCTGATATCTTTAACCTTTCTTTCTCAGGAAGACCCACACTCTCTATCATGTTTAAAATACCCCCATGTTATCCTTGTACATACCTATGATGATGGATCCTCTGGTTTTCATTAGCAACATATTCACTTAACTATTGTTTCTAATGGTTTAAAATGGGCTAGATTGATGTCTGTTATTGAGGCCTGCAAATATTTTTCTGCCCAATGCTATTCTTTATCGCTTAAGAGAAACAAGCAGTTTCATTTGGGAGTTCAAATTTCATGCAGATTCAGAAGCCTGGGGTTTTTTTTTTTGGATTTGCATTTGAAGAAGGTTTTTTTGTCTTTCCTGGCACCTTTCCTTTCCTCTCTAGAACGTAGCTCTATTGGAAAGTTAAAGTTTTTAAAGTGCCTTTTTGAACTGTTTGAGACCTGATCCTCAGCAATTTGGTTCTCAAATGTTGTCATCCAATGTCTAAGATTCTTTTTCCAAATTAGTTTGTCAAGGAGCATTTTGAAGAGACTCAGGGCGAAAAGGAAGTTGTGTGTAGGTAAAAGAAAAATTGCTCAGGATTTTCCTTGCTGTTTAAATCTGTAGCGCCTTTGAAGTTCATATGGGTGTCATTATTCTGGATACTTGCAAACACTAACCAGTATTTTTTCACCAAGTGCCTGATCAATGAGACGTGTCCATTGCGTCATCTAACAAGGAATAAGTGCTTATAAAGGGAACCTGCAGGACCCCCCAAGATACAAAAAAGTTTGAACTGATGCATAGGGTGTTGTGTTGATTCTTTTATGTAAATGTCAAATTCAATCCATGCCCTTTTATATCACCAGTACTGTAAACTGCTAATGAGAAAAATAGAGCCCATGCAACAGTTTCCTCCTTTATTTATGATTTAAGAACAGCTTTATCAAATAGCCATGCCTCACAATACAGAACATCTGGTGGGCAGAAGTGCCCTGTCAGCAGACAGCAGCAATTACACCAAGGTCAAACAGCATCTCAGTTACAAGGCAGGCCAAGTGAGAGAGAGGGGAGCTGCTCAGAGTTAAACAGACCTCAGGCTAAATTAATCTTTTTATTTAATGCACACACCCCTGTTTTGGGGTGGGTTTTTTCTTTAATTTCAAACTCAGCCCGGAGGAGGTTTCACCACAAGTGAAATCAAGATTGAAGTCTGACTAACAGTGGACTACAACAAGAGACGTTGACCTGAATTAGTGGGCTTGCTTTTAATTCATCTTGCCATAAAACAGCGAGCCTGAGCTGTTTAAATGGGTTTTGGTGGGAAGCACTTATGGGATGACAAATGAGAGTGCTTAAGCAAAAAATTACTTTCTTCCCCTGAAAACCTTTCTGTTTTCCTTAACTGTTAATACCTAATATTTGTGGAAGAACTTCCAAGCTTGTTTGACTGTTTCTCCAATTTACTGCTCCGTGCCACAGGTCTCTGTATGTACAGTCTAACTGCCATTGTGTCAGAACACGGTTAGGTCTGAGATGGCTTTTTCTTTGTCATGTCCCTGTCAGAATTCACTGAGCGCCTTCCACAAAGTCACTGGGGTTCTCTGTGACAGAAACATGATTTTGGAACTGGGATGCAAACGATTGGAGACTCCCCTCTCCTCATGGGGTGGCATCATCTTATGATATAATATATATATATATATATATAAAAGAATATATGTGTCAAAGATGAGAAGACCCAGGGGGGCTTGATACATTGATGCCCATTGTCAGATTTCGTGTTCAACAAACCCAGCAGGATTATTGCACAAGCTGCACACAGCACAAGGGCTGGGTTGCCAGCCACCACATCCATCGAGTTGCTGATGCAGAGTCACAGATTTTATAGCTCATAGTGACTCCCTTTTCAGGTCTGCTTCATCCAGCAAGAGAGCTGTGAAAGCTGTGGGAGCTTCTACTCCTCTGGACTTATAACGTGTTCTGTATTTTCAGTTAGTACTGATGTTGGCCTAATAGTGAGTATTTTGTTCATGCTGCTAAGGCCCATATTCTTATAATTCAGAGATCTAACTCATAGATATTTCAATTCAAGTTAAGACAGACTGACCTACATGTGGCTGGATCACCCAGAGGCTCTGTAATGCAAAAATTAATCAGAAGTGATACACAGAAACCCAATCTGTGTTCTAATTCTGCTGATTCCAGCATATATGGATGTAATGCAGTGACAGCTAGGAAATGTGTAGTCATGAGTTTACGATTGTTGCATGCTAGAGGAAGCCTGGTTCTCCAGTAACAGCACAAAGCATCACTCCCTGTAATACGTACATGTGTCTGCTGGTGTTCCAAGTGGCATTGGGTGGGGCCATGAGGAAAACCAAGAGCAGCTGTGGTGGTGAAACAGGGTCAATAAAAGCTTGAATTATTGTTAACATATGTACCACTGTAATAAACCCCAGTTTGATCACTTACAAGAGCAGCATATTGCTGAATAAACCCCCTCTGGATACGTCTGTATTCCAAAGCATGTCATAAGGAAAGATTAACAGCTGTGGAAAAGGGATCTTTTCCTTGAGATGAAGATTTCATTTCCTTGCCTGGTACTTTTGGAAACCTTTCAGAAAGCTGAAAGCAAAATTAAAAATCTCATAAGCTGGTGTGTTAAACCTGAGCAGTGTCTTGTTGAGCACAGTGATCCACCCCAAAAGATGCTAGGGTCTTGGAAAGGCAAACTGCTCTCTGATAATTAGGCTAAAAAGAATTGCATGTGGCTGGTTTTGTTTTCTTAAGGCTTCTAAACCAGGTTTTGCTGTAAGAAAATGGTCTAAAACTATGTTCTCAGACGAGTTGTGTTTCTGTTATACAGGATTGAAAGAATTTCGCATCTGCCTTCTGCCACTTCATTGCAGTTCCTACATAAATGTTTAGGTCTTTCTGGCTTCATCTCTTGGTAATATCTTTCTGCCTGAATCCCGCCCCGACACTCACCTTGCCAGTCATAAAGACAAATCTACATTTAGTGACAACAGCTTGGATAATTTCAGGAGGTGAATAAATGAGTCTGATCATTGGTTTTGCCACAGTGAAATTCTCCACTTTAAAAGCAGCAAGTATGTGTGGTATTGATTCAGCCTTTTTTCTCAAAATAGATGCAATCGAACAATATTCTGCCACCACTAATTTTTTCTTATTAAATAAATGTATTTTCACTTCTCAGAACTCCCACAGTGCCACATACAATAGCTTTTGAGGGAAAAATGATTGGTGTCATTTGGAAACAGGAATCCTTTTTGATGATGTGTTTTTGGCAGTCTGAACCCCCTAGCAGTGAGCACATGGATAGTACATTTTTCACTCTAGTACATTTTGCCTACCCAATTCAAACAAATGTTTAAGAAGTGGACATTTATTTCTGTGGTGTGAGGAACTCTGAGTTCTCTGCTATGGGGAATTATGACGTGTGGGGTAACAATTCATGATGATGGGAAAGTGATGCTAGAGCTCAGTGATGGGATCCTGTGTAACAGCTCCTCCCTTAGGTCAGAAATGGGATTGAGCTCTTTGAGCTTCAGAGTTGAAAACCTAAATCCTTACCTAGGGATCAAAGAACTCCGACCTTCATTATCAGCAGCAAAATCTTACCCCCATCAGCGAAGCAACGGTAAAGTGGCTACAGATGCATGCAGTACTAGAGCAGGGAGCATTTCCATAAACAAAATGCTTTATTTTTTATTCATGAGTAGAAAATAGGAATCCATTCAAGATAGAAGAGCAGTTCAAAACTGAAAAATGACATTGAGACATGAAAGAGAGAGAAGACAAAGGAACACGCAATGTGCATTATTTGTCATATAGCTAACTATTCAGAGCAGGCACTTAACTCTTAGCTAAGTCCAAACTGGGCAATAGAGGAAGCTGGAGGGAAACAGAAACACGTCAGAGTGAGTGGTGGTGCTGGGAATTGCTGTGGTGTAAGACAGGAAGATAATATGAAAGTATGAGTTCAGAATTGGTAACAGAGTGGATAAGCTTTGATAGCAATGGATAATCTGAATGGAGAAAAGGTATGGGGCTTAGCTGGTGGAGCAGGTGAACAGAATGAGTAAAGGGAGGATTAGCACACTGCAGACAACATGTAAGCAGGAACTGGGAGAGAAAGACAATAGCAAGGGGAACTGCAAGGGTAAGGATGAGGTGAAAGACTAGCAGCAGGGGAGGGTGACATATGGCTCTTCTATAGGCTAGTGGAGCACGTGTTATGTGCTGCTTTGTGAGCACTGAGCTGTCCTTGTGCTTGGAAACGACTCTGTGTATTTAAAAGAGAAAAAGATCCTAGGCTGGCCAATCCCTGAGAAAACAGTGTACGGGTTGTTTTTGTGCCATTCTGAGGAGCAGTCTGTAAATTCTCGTGAAATAAAAAAGAAGAGGCCTTCTTATTGACCAGCAGCTCTTCCCCTGCACTTGGTTTTCTCAGAATAATTTAGGCTAGAGCCTGCAGTGAAGTGCAGACTGTGCTTGTAAATAAGTGAGTTTGGGTACTGGAATACATGGAACCACGTTACCAAAGTGTTCCATGTAGGTTCATTTTCCTGCCTTCTTCACGCTGTGCTTGTACACCCAGCTCCAGAGGACTGTTTTAGGAGCAGTGTCTTTCCTAATCAGCAGCACTGATGTCCTGAAATTAGAATAATTAGAAGGTTAAAATCGTGTTGGACCTCATCAGTTCATTGATGAGAAAAGAACCTTCAAGGGAAACTGCAGATACTACTGATAACAGTGAAACTCTTCTCTCCAAGGTTATCAAGTAATCAGTGCCCCAAAAAATCTTGGGGAGTTTGGGGCATACTAGCATATAGCGTAGCTGAGTGCTGTTAAAAGCTTCTGTCTTCTGCCCCAGAGGAGCTAAATATCAGTAATAGGAGAAATGTCAAGTTAATAAATCATGGGGTCTTCTTTCGGAATCAAGAAAACACATGAAATTCAGTGCTCTTTCTTGGTCTGTTTTTTCCTTTTATATTCTGTCTGTTTCCACGTATACTCATCCCCTGCTGCATCTGTCTAAATTGCAGTGAGCTGTTTGTCTGTGTCTGTACAGCTTTCTACAGCTGTACAGAGTCTGTACCTTGGGTACCCAGCATGCAGAATCTCCCTTGCAACACCGACCTTTCTGAAGGGGCTGGCACTGGGTTTTTCACTTGGAGTCTTTGAATCTGAACCTTATGAGTCAAGGAAGAAACAACAAGCAGAAGCTTTCATGTGTCTCACAGCTGCCTTTCTATCCCAGTCAAGATCTGATTTCATTCTGAAAGGTCCTATTGTTTCCAGTAAGG
Source organism: Loriculus beryllinus (assembly GCA_039877255.1). Lineage (NCBI taxonomy): Eukaryota > Metazoa > Chordata > Aves > Psittaciformes > Psittacidae > Loriculus > Loriculus beryllinus. The sequence goes on from JBCJKH010047062.1 coordinate 19,826, forward strand.
ACTGTGAAATAGTTACAGTGAATGGAGGGGCAGCTGGGCGAGCAGGGGGGGTTCTCCCCAGCAACTCACAGCTGTGCACTGGGATGGCAGATGTGAGGATTTGATACCCTTTTTCCCCCCAGGACAGAGGATGGGAAGCTGGTGTTGTCAGCCTAGATGAGACTTTGCATGGCAAATAGCTTTCCAGATCTGAATAACCCACATTTTCCAAAAAGAGATAGTCCAATTTTACACAAGTTATTCCCAGAAGGAATATGTCGTATTTTTGATTCAGGTTATTGACTAAAAAGAGGAATTTTATCTAACATGAACAGTGTGTGAGAATGAATGCACTCATTAGGGTGCTTTGACAGGCAAAGGGCACATGTAACTTCTGCTTGTTTTTCTTGACTCCAGGAACCACACTTGGCATCTTCAGCCTGGTTTTATGGAAGCAAATTCTGCACCCAGCTATACAGTTTCTAGCGTTTATTTTTTTGTCTATAGTTGTTCAAGTGCCTGCTTCTTTGTCCTTCCCAATGGGAAACTATTCTACTACTCTCAAATGCATTATTCCCAGTAGTCATACTGAGATTTTATATTCCTTTGTTTCATTCCCTTGCTCCTAAATTTATTGTGTTATTCAATGAGCAATACCACTCCTTTTTTTTTTTTTTAAGGTGTTACACACTTAATAAGTTTAAATCTTACAGTTTGTTTTCACGTCCCTCATATTATTTATTGGTTGGTTGAATAGTGAGCCTGCAGTTAAAGTTTGGGGCTTTCTGAGGTTTGGACTAAGTAGTAGAAGGCTAAATATGTTAATTCACAAAGTAAAACAGCTTCAAATATCCCTCAAAACTCCTGCAGCAAATAAGGAATAAATTGTAAGGGAGCAGTTCAAAATTGAAAGGTCTCACAATCAAAATTCAGACACAGGGACGGAAAAGAGACCAGAATTTATTTCACATCTGTTTTGGAAGTGACCAAAGTAGGAGACAGCTGAGGGCTTCCTTAAGTTGCACCTCATATTTGTCTGGAGTTGGAGTTTGTGGGAAAACAAGTGTTAGAAGTTGAGCAGCTGCTAATGTTGACGAAGGGTCTTTTGTCATGATCATTGTGTTGTACCCTACTGAGGGGTCTTGTGTTGGAAAATACAGGTGAAGATTGCACTGCCCATTACAGAGCAGTGGGCTTACAGTGGGAAGATCACCAGATCTTTCTTTCCTGTAATGACGCGTTCATATGCTTCAGCAATGGGATATTTAAGAATTGGGCTAAAGCAAAAGGCTCCAGCTGCTCTCTCCTAGACAGGAATATTCCAGAAATGCATCCAGTGGGTGGGCTAGATTCTGTCACTTGTGATACTGATGTGTTCAAGCAAGAGGCTTCACTGACTCATGTATGGCCAGGTACATAAAGACACTGTAGACCGCAAGCAGCCGTCTCTAGACAGACACTAGGGGTTCAGCGGAACTGGCAAGAGCAGCACAAGCTGTCATTTGGCTGGGAGTGGAAACAATGGCATTTTCTGAAAGCTGGTCTTAGTTTTGCAGGGAGGGAGTTCCTGTTGGGAATGAATGCTTTTTGCATGCTACTTTACCCTGGCCATCAACAGTCCCTGGTTATTGGAAGTCTATAAATAAACCAGGACAAAAGCAGATACCTGCATGGAGTCTGTAAGTGCTTTTAGGAAGGAGGGTAATTGAACCTCTAGGAAGGAGAGTAACTGAACCTCTAGAAGGGCAGACCTTAACGTCAGTATTCATTGGCCCATCCATGTTCCTGAAGCCCTTGAGTCAAATCATCCTCAGATTCCCTACTGTCATCCTGAGAGTGGTCTTGATGTCAGGGGGTTTAGATTTAGAAAGACTGAGATTACATAAAGGCCAGACCTGGCTCTTCTTTTGAACCCAATTCTGAACTGCTTCTAGAACAGCTTCTAGTCTGTTATCTCTCTTCCTGGGCCAACAATAAAGGACGTCAACTCTTGTGGCCTAAGTAGCTGGTAAGTTCAATGGCAGAACTTGAAGATCAAATGTATCATAGAATCATGGTTTGGGTTGGAAGGGACCTTAGAGATCATCTAGTTCCACCCCCCTGCTATGGGCAGGACACCTTTCTCTAGTTGAGGTTGCTCAAAGCCTGTCCAACCTGAATAGGTAGAATAGGTGTACATCGAAAAGCACAAGCCCTTTAACAGAAGCAATTCTACATCTACACACACGTGCACACACTTCACAATACTTGTCTCTACATAAAACTACACGCAGCCATAATGCTCATTTTGCCCAAATAAAGCCAAGTCCATATCTGTAAATGAACATACACCAACACATACCATGCTGCATAAGCACTTGCCTGAGTCCAGGTGCACAGTCTACATTCTCACCTTTCTGCAGAGCAACCTCCAGCACACAAATAACCAAGCTCAAACACTCAAAACATGTGTGTTCATGTCAACAAAAAGACTTTCACAAATAAACTGTATGGGCACATTCATACACTGCAATAAGAATGCTCTTCAGCATATTTGCATATACAAAAAATATGGAACAAACCCCCCACAAGCAGCACATACATGCACACACAAAAGACAGGAATCACTCAGCAGATCCAGTGTTTATGCTGGCAGGAGGATGTCAGTCACTGAGCAGCCTGCCTCCAAACAGATGTTTGATTGTTTTTGGGTTGTGGTTTAATTGTTGGATAGTGTTCCAGCACTCAGAGGGGATTGAAAATACTCCAGGTCTGCAGCTGCAGCAAATGCCAGTCTTGAAACAAGGCGGATTCTGAAATCATTGCTCAGGGGGAAACTGCTTGCACAGGAAACCTTAGCCAAGCTCTGCATTAATACTGCTTTGAAGTCAGAAAATTAATCTCTGCCATTTAAAAAAATCCTGTTTCTTCAAGGCCTTTTGTAAGTTTATCTAAGACAAGCCAAGTCCTTCTGGGCAACTGTGACAGTTTATTGACTTGCCCAGGCTTAGAGTCTTTACTGGGTCTCTCTTCATTTCCCAGAAAATCTTCACTGGATTCTGTCCTGCTCTTCAAGGTTCCTGGTGGAAGTGAGAAGCAACTTGTTAGTCAAGTCTTAGTCTTAATTGCCAGTCAGTTTTTATTACACTAAAAGACTCACTCATTATAATTGACCTTTGTTGAGAAGAATGCATAGTGCAAGACTGCATCTCTACTTCTCCAGCCACCTAAAGTACCAGGTTGCATTATCCAGATGTGCCACTGGAAGCAGATGCCAGGACTTTAAGCTTGGTGGTAGATGAAGGGCTGTATAGGATATGTGCTCTACATTTAGTTTAGGTTTGTGCAAAGGAACAGAAGGGAACATGTAGCTGTTTTCCAGAGCACTAGACATGAGAGACCTGGAGAAACTGAGTGATGGGTAGGGAGATATTCAGAGGATCCCATGGGGAAAACTTTACTGAGGACAATCAAAATAAAAATCCCAAATGTGCATTTAGCAGCCATTTTGCATCACTGACTCTTGACTCATAATATCGTTTGGGAACATTTCCTTGAAAGTAGACAGGACATTGTTGAACCTGTCATTGTGAAGATTCTGGGATCCTTAAGGAGACTTTACAATCGCCTGCTGCAAGAAAAGCAGATGGGATCTGTATCCAGTAAGTGCTATGTCTTGCAAGTAGCTTGGGATTCGGAATGTTGTATAAGATCTGTTATCTACAGTGCAAATGTAGAGCATGTAACTATGGTTTCCTTTGGGATGAGAAGCACTAAATACTTGCAAGTTCTTGTGACTGTTGTGAATATGAATGAATCCTCTGGGTGGCCTTTTAATAATATGATTGTTGTAGAAATAAATATTTTTTTCTCTACTATTTTGAAATTAATAGGGATATTTCCTGCAAGACTGCAGAGGAGAATGATAGGCCCAAGCCCAGAAAAGAACTTTCCTAAACTGTACAGAGGACAGATAGTAAATTGGTTCTGTAAACCAATCCTAGAATATGCACAGAAGAAAATATCCTGAAAAGACAACCAAGAAAAGAGCAAAGAGTTTCTGCGCAGGGTCTGTCTCATTTCCAGAATTCCACATGGATTCTGTTAGTGTCCAATGCAGTGCTACCTTGACAACTCCAAACTCAAACGCTGTAGATTTAATAGGTGTCAGGAGCAAGGACTGGAGCAACAAACTAATGTAATGACCTCATGGAAGCTGCATGGCCAGCCCTAGGTTAGGTAAGCCTCAGCACAGCTGTCTCAACTACACTCTCCATTGCAGACTTCCTCAGCTCTGAAGTTTGTGCCCTGTATGGGTTTTTTTCACTGACATTTTTCCATTTCCATTCCCTTCCTTCCCTTGGAAAAAAAGCAGGACTGTAATTCCAACATTTGTTCCACTTTCTGTAAATCAGCATTCATGCTGAACTGACTTGTCCAGATGGTATTCCTTTAGCTCACACGTCCCAGTCAGGAAAGTAGAGAATCTGAAGCTTAAACCCTTTACAAATCTATATAGTACAATTTGGGGACAGATGAAAGCAGTGGTGGCCCTGCCTCAGACCCATAGTATTTTCCTGATGGATTTCTTCTGTAGCTTGTTCTGTCTTCCTGTAGTCTGACCCTAGATGATAGCTTTTTAATCTTTTCTGAGGCAAACCCAAATTCCTTGTCACATGCATGCACACCGTCACACACAGTGATATGTTCACTCCCAGAATCCAATGGAATACACAATAAATACTGTTTAAATCTCTTTCCACTTCACCCAACATTCTTTCCAGACCTTGTGACTCCCCCATATCTTATTCTTGACCTCTGTGTTAAATCCTTGCTCCCTCTTTTCCTACAGCTTTTCAACTAGGTTGAAGTGTCTCCTTTTGAGGATCCATTTGCTACCTAGCACCAGTTTCAGGATTTTCAGCAGGATGCTAAAGCTCCTTGCTCATTCCTTTTTCCTCAAACTGTTTTCCATGTTGTGTTAATTCTTCTCTGCCTTTCTGAAACCCTTCTGGAAGTACTCTACCATACTACTTAAAACAATCTCCTAAACCTTACTCCTCTAACAGTCACAATCAATGTAAATCATCTGGGTTTACAAAATGAACCATATTAATCCATAGAAAATATTTCACTGATTCCGTTTGCACGGGATGAGCTACCCTGGAATCACTCCAGTTTAGACAACAGACTGCCTGGAGCTGAGACTACATGTTCTTCACTGCATTGTGTTGAACGGAACCCCTAACAGTATTAAACTGAACAAAAAAGAAGCTCTGATTCAGGGAGTGTTGGATGGGATTCCATCCCTACCCCTGTTATGCAGATACTGTCAACTTTATCAACACTGGAGATTGCCCCAGTCTGAAAGCAAGAGTCTTCTGGTCTGTACTAAATGAAAAGACACTCAGCAAAAAACTCTCAGACACCCCAGTTTTCTGTGGTGGAATTCAAAGCACACATGTAAGTACTGATAACAGTGGGTTACACTTACTTCAGGCCGTGACTAAGCTCTTTAATAAGAGTGTTTATCTATGTAGGTGATGGAGCACTGGAATGGGTTGCCCAAGGAAGTTGTGAGTGCTCCATCTCTGGCAGTGTTCAAGGCCAGGTTGGATGAAGCCT
>JBCJKH010047066.1:0-13428 GCA_039877255.1 Loriculus beryllinus
TGCCTGCAATGATCTCCCCTCTCCTACTTGGTTTCTTAGCTGCCACAATACCACCTGGCCACCAGAAGAGCCCATCTGCAAAAGGCTCACATTACTTTGTTTTATTCTGCTCCAACAGCACAGGAAGAGCTGTGTGATGGCAACTGCCTCAATACCACACTATAGCTCTGAACCCAATTGTGCTGTAAGGGCAAGTCAGCATTGGTCAAATCTCTTGAACTCACCATGTCTCAATTAAGGATCTGTCAAATGAGGTCGGTAGTAACTCACTGGGTTGAAGCTTAATTATTTTAACACCGTTGATTTCTAGATATTTGTTATACGCACACACATAGGCAAAACATCAGTGATCCTGTGAGTGCCAGCCCTTGACTACCTCAAAGTCTGTAACAACAGGCGGGTGGCTAACAAGAAGTAAAGTACCAAAAGCATCTGTGGAGAGATGGCAAAGCCCCCCCCCATCCTCACAGGTACCTGTCCTATATTTGGGAAGTATCTGGCCCATGTCTAATGAGTGACTGTCCCACCTGCAAGCAGGAGCTTCCTTTACCCATGCAGCAAGATGATGCTCCTGCATAATAAAAATTAACCAATTATGTTGTGCAACAGCTTGTTCACTTTGATGTGCATATCTAAATGGTTATTGCAGGTGGATGCAAAACAGGTTCTAGCTTAATAGGCTCTCTATTTTCTTTGGTTTTGACCAGAATGATTGTCTATGAAGAAAAATCAGAGAGCTTTAGGCAGCTGTTACTGTTTAAGAACATAGTTTGCAGTGAGAAAGGAATTTGCAGCAGGGAAAAGAAGTCTCATTTGAATAACAAAACAATTTTTGTTGATGATGTTGTTGTTTATGAGCTATTTAAGCCCTGGGGTGGGTAGAAAAGGGGAAGAGGAATTTCTCTGTCAAGCATATTTTAAACAGATAGTAGAGATGATAAAAACCCCATTTTGAGTCTGAGCAATGAGTAGCACATCATACAGTTTCTAGGAAGGAAATTAAGGAAAAGGACTTAATGAGCCATGAAAATATTAGAAGTGGTATGTGTTTTTAAGAATAAACACAAGTTTCATCCCCCTTTCAGCTCTCACATCTTTTAGTTTATTCAGCCAAACTCACCATCACCACTGTTAGGTTTGTCATCCTCCCTTCAAATCACAGGGAGCAGCGTTTCCAGCTTGAAGCACATGAGATGCTCACCCCGACCCCAGCAAACCTCCTCCTCTTTTGCTCTGCTTAGCTTGCAGAGCCAAAAGCTCAATCCTTGCTCCAACCAGCTCTGCAGTCCACAAACAAAGTGAGAAATAGCAACTGCTGCCCCAGGCAGACAGGTTGGAGATGCACAGACAAAGCAAGGCAGCATGGAGTGGTGGTGACCACTGCACAGTGCCTGCCCTCACACCACACTGACTTGCAGAGACCTCTGTGGTTAGGACATTTGTAATATAACTGAGATATCTGAGAATAAATAAGGCTCAGACACTGTGCACACGACCTCTGAGATCAGTTTTCAGCTCTACCATGAATCTTTACTGCTTAAATCTATCACTTCAACTGCTGCTTTCTGCTTCATCGTAAGCATTCATTAAAGTAATTTCTCCTCACTGCACATAAAGTTTTGGCACCAGCTCTATTTCCATCTTTTGGCTTCATATTAAACAGCCAAACAGCCCACCATTCATAGCAGGCAACAAGCTGGGCACCCAAAGGTCACAGGTATCACATCTCATAACCAAGCAAGGAGGAGACCAGAATCTCCTCCATCACCTGTACATGCAGCCAAGCATGGAAGTCAACAGTAAAGAAAGAACAAGGCAAAAATCCACAGTGTGGTTTCACATGGCAAAGTGTGAGCACAGAGGCCTTCACATATCAGAAGTGTGACAAGTTTAAGCAAAACAGAATGTCCCTTTGATGCTGAGGAGTTAATTGTACTTGCTTTTGTGCTTTGGGTTGCGATTTTGTTTCTTGTGGGTTTTTGGGTTTTAACTAATACAAGCCACATTGCAATTACAAAGACCTGTCAGTCAACACACATATTTGGTATGCCGTGATTCAAAAATTAAGAGTAAATTCCTTATATAGAAAAAAATATTTTCAGTAACCGCTTTGCAAGTGGTAACTTGTTATAAATGGATCAGTGTTTTCTCCCAGAAAAATACTCAAAGATACCCCTAATTAGCAGTAAGCTAATTGCCACCCAGCCTCCTGCATTCAGCAGTGACAGGCTAAGTCACCCCTGCTTGCACCTTCTAGAGCTTTACAAAAGCCAGCATCAGGAAGGAGGAGCAGTGAGAGGAGTCACTGCCTGCTCACATGGGAATGAGCTGCAGCTCCCAATGTAAGGTGAGGAGAGTCCCACAGGCCCCTCACACCCTCACTCCCCTCCCAGCCTTCCCTTTAGGCCCACTCCATCCCCTCATCCTCACTGTCTGTGCCCATCACAGTTCTTTTCTCCCATTTATCCAGCACTGTTTTCACTGCCTTGGTTTGATCTGCTCTGAGCCTGGGTATCCCCACAGCGCAAGTTCACCAGAGCATTTCTTGCAAGGCATTTCAGGATATCCCCATCAAACCCTATCCTAATGTTCACAACCTAGAAAAGAGAAAACCAGGTAAAGAAAAAGTCAGAAGATGAATCTGAAAGATTACAAAAGTCAGAATGCTTGAATTTCAACATCTGCAATGTAACTTCGTTATTCAGATAGAAACAAACTGGTTTTGACTTGGTTAAGAAAAAAAGCAGGAAGTTTCGACAGAGACAAGAACAGAATTGTGACAGTTTCTCTTGTCTGCCGAAGATCAGGTTCAACGTTTCTCCTCATTGCACTCATTTAGCTCAGGGGAGTGCAGACCCTGCTAGGATTTCCTTACTCAAAACAACTCCCAGATATAAAGCAGATTTATCCAGAGGTTTCCTCAGATCACAGATTTCATAAAGAAACCCAGATTCCCTAAATCTCCATGTGACATGGAGAATGGCAATGGAGAGGCTGTCCCCCTTGGGGTGCAGGTGCCTCCCTTTGACTGGTCCAGCCCTGGCCCCATGGAGCTGGAGCATCCCAAGTTCCCTGTTTCCCACAGCCATCTCTAAGCTTTGAGCTGTGGCCCAGTGGTAGTGCTCGAGGCTGGGAAAAGCAAAGTGAGTTACCCAGGAGGCTGATTCAGAGAAAGAGCTTAATTTAGCCCCTCTGAATCACCCTGCAGAGGAGATGGATGCTCTCCGACTACAAAAGGAACTGGAAAGATTAGTGGAAAGTTTGCCTCTGTGAATCCTTCATCCCCAGTGTCACACCAAAACTGCTCAAGGACCAAACCACATGGCCCAAGTCTCAAGCATTGTCAGACAAACACCACAAAAATGGCTGGGACAGAGCAGTGAGTACCAGGAACCACTCTGTGCTATGCACCACCTCAGTTAAGGCATCATTAAAAGCAGCTCCCTGCATTCCCTGCCCAGGGAAGCCCAAGGCTGCATTTGAAGTTCAGGGACAAGCTCAGTGGTGGATTGGACACACAGCAGTGCCAAGGCTTTCAGAGACAGAGAGCAACCCAGCAATGTGCTAGTCACCTCTGTCCACACTTAAAAAACAATAGACAGTCAAGGCTTATTTCTCATGCTGTTTTATATAAAGGACCCTGAGCTATTATTAAATCACAGAGAGAAACTTAGAGGGGGGCAGAAAGGGTTCCCAGCTCCAGCTCCCAGGTCAGCCTCTCACATCCAGAATATTTCCTTATCAAAAAGCTTGGAAAAAGGAGTCAATGGCTGGGACACGGGCTCAGGAGAGCTCTTTTTTCCATTTGGCTTTTGGAAGTCTGTCAATGCTTTTTATCTGGCTGATAAACATCAGGAGCAGAGCCTGCATGCTCACTGTCCATGGGGCAGTGTCTGCACCCCCATGTATCCCCCTTGATGACACACGTTCCTTCTCATTACCTGAAAGAATCCTTTGCACAAGGTCATCTTGTTTGTACCAGCTTTGCTTCTTGCAAGCGACTGGAAGTGTAAAACAAGCTGAAAAAGCTGATGTTTTGCAGATCAGACACTGCTCATCACACAATGTTACAGCTCCTAAATTATTAATAGCAAAAAATGAGGTGTCCCAGAGCTGCTCATTTCTGGGTGAGGAAGAGTAGGAGGGGGTAAGAAGAAAGGATTGTGCTATTACAGGTTATTTTTATCCAACATTTCTATGCTTCTGTCATTAGCTAATTGATGACACAGCCTGTTTCATATTATGTCTGCTTTTGGTATTTATAGCTCACCAATTACTGTAGTATCTAGGTGCTACTAACAAGCTGCTCTCAGATGGATTTGGATGCTCATGACTATTTTTTGGTGCATGGAAGTGCAAGGCACTTGAAGTCAGCTGTTTCACACTAGCTAAGGATTTAATGAATAGCCTACTAAATCATGCATGGTGATGCTGGATCCCAGCTCATCCATTACTAGGATGAAGGAACAGTAGAAACAAAGCACTATATTGCACTGCAGAGGCCACCATTAGACACCTCCAACATTTCTCCTGCACTTGCCACCAGAGGATCCAGAGCCCATTCTGCAGTGGGACACCTCTGTGTCATCATTGCCTTCAGCGGGGCCAGGAGAACTCAAACCAAGCTCTCAGATATTTGATCAAACTCCTTGAAGAGAGAGAGAGAAGAGGGGCCAATTTCTAGGTGACTGTCCAGTCAATAAATCCCAAATTCCAGTGACCTCTTTGTAGCTGAACTCACAGCACCAAGCAGTGACATCTTAAGCTGGCTGAAGTCTTGCACTTGCAGCAGGTGGCACTGACCTTTGGATAGGGATGCTCAGTGAGAGAAGTGGTACTATCCACATACAAAGCAACCTCCAAGCACCAGAACTGCTCTCAGCTGTGACAGTGACACCAGACAGCTCAGTCAGATCTTTACACAGAACCTCTCATTCCTACAGCACATCAGCAGGAAAAAACATGCCTCAGTATATGTTAATTTTCCTTTCTGCCACATACCCTACAGCTTTCATCTGATGAAGACAAATGCACAGTCTCAAGGATGCTGTGTTCACAAAGAACCTGTTGTTGAAGATGCAGGTCCCTTGGACTACCAGCCATCAGCAGGTCCCGTTGGACTGCGAGCTCAACAGAGCTCAGCACAGGAATTTAGCAGTTCAAGACCCATCAGGAACAGGCTTTAGACAAGAGCCTGCCTGCTTCCAAGTGCTATAGATGGCACGCACAGGAGTGGCTGATTACACTGAAATGGCAATTTTCTGCTAATCGTAAACAACGTCGGTGCCCATGTATTTCATTCCTGCATTCACTGAGTAAACCTGGGAAATAATGAAACCTGGGGAGAACAGTTGAACTTTTATTGTACAGGGTAAATGCTCTATAACATTAACAAATCAAAAAGCATTACTTCCTGAATAGCAAAATGCCAGGCCATTAAGATTAGCCATGCTCAGATTCCTGCTGCGATCCGTGTGTAATTGTCCACCAGCAAAGAACAATCTCTCAAAATTAGTGCTTGTCACAGAGCTCCAGACTGCCCAGAGCTGCACTTAACGGTGCTTATAGCCAAAATGCACTGAAATCTGCTTTTAACCCCAAATCAAAGAATAGCTTTTCCGGTGGCATTCTCTCTGCAGCTGCCCCCTGCCTCCTTTTCATCCCTCATTCAAGAGGGAATCTAGTTTGGCCTTAAAAAGCATCTTTGTTCTACAGAAACTGGCACATTGCAACGCAGCTGCATGTGACCCACTGATTGCTCCCCCCACAAAACCCACAGGGGCTCCAGGAACTGATGTATCTTGGCTCAGCATTACATTACAACAGATGCTGTGCAGAAGTGACAAGTCGTAAGACAAGGCTAAGGCTCAATAACAGCTGTAGGGGACATCCCTTGTCCACCACCAAGCTATTTCCTCAAGGCACCCAGAGTTACGGTGCTTGGTCTGGCTGGAGCATCCCCCATAGAATTAAACAGCCCAGTACCAGGGCATTATTAGCTGCCCCAGGCCCTTCTCCATTTCTAGCCAGAAGTTTGTAATGGAGCCAAGAGCACCTCGCTGCTGCAGGCTTCATTAAAATAAGCATGTGTATTTGAAGAGTTTAAGTTCCAACAAGTTGGCACATCCTGATAAAATGAGTTTAGTGTGAAAGCTACCAACCAGCTGTAATAGCATTTCACATTTGTATGAATTATTTCATCCAGATTGACTCTATTCTTAAGTTAGGAAGTGACAGAGAAAAGTTCATGCCTCCAAGACTGCATTCTTCAGGGACAGCTCCTCAACAGGAAAAGAAACAATAGCCTTAATTTTAAAAGGGATGGGGAAGGCTGCAGAAGCATCAATGGAGAAGATTAGGTGGGCTGAGGAGAAAGACGGCACAATTAGCTGCACCCAAAGGCTTTCTGCGGGCTCTTACAGCTAGGCTAGCAACAAAGCAGCACAGTGGGGCTGCTTGGAGAAAGTAGCTTTGTCCTTCATCCCCCAGCACACAGCTCAGTGGCTGAGCTTCCTCTCCAGTTTGCCCACGCTTGCAGGCTGCTCCAATTCACACCGCTTTCCCTGGCTCCTGTTGCACTTGAAGCTTCCCCAGTCTGTGGGTACACACACAACCTCCAGAAGCTTACCAGCCCCCCAAGGAGCACACAGATAAGCTCATCTCTAGCAGTTAAGTGGAGGCATTTTACTTCCTCCAATAGGTTGCAGAGGGAAGCAGAGGAATTGTTCTGCTTTCTGTCTGCATGCTTATCACAGAAACAACAGCTATCAGCAGAGGCGTTGGCCCAACAGATCAAGAGTGGTTCAAAAAGCTGAATAGCCCCTTCCCAGGTAGGCATTTCAGGATGGAGGAAATGAAAGTAAAGAGCAAGGTCCTGCAGAAGTTATGAAATCATCTGCTTTAACAGCTCAGTCTGCCAGCAGCTTCCCTTCAAGGCACATAAGAGAATCACGTTAGAAGATGGGATCCCCCCCAGTTCCTCTCCTCCCAGCTGGACAAGGGTCCAGCACTCCATGCACTTCAGGGTGAGAGGAACACAGGAGAGCTCAGAGCGTGCTTACTGCACTGTGTGGCGATGGGGAGCAGCTCCTGAGCCAGATGGTGAAGGGAAAAGCAGCTGCTGCACAGAAAGCAGCTATTTTCTTTCCCAGCATGCTTCCTTCCTCAGCCATTCCTTGCCTGCCACGCTCACAGCACCAAGGCTCCCCATGATGAGTCCTGCCACATCTTTAACATCAAAACCAGCAACACAGGATCCAATTCTGCTGGAGCAGCAGGACTGACACCTATCTTGAGCCTAGAGAGAGGCAAATCTGCGGCAGCATCAGTCCCCTCTGCTTGTGCATGGTGTCACTGGAGGGGGGGAAAAAGCCTGGAGCATCTGAGGACAACATGAGCTGTGCCCGTCTGTCACTCACTTGTGTTGCACCCTGGGGTTCAGGCTGTCCAGCAACCCTTCATGAGCCACTATCCTCGATGGGCCACCTCCACAGGAGCCCCAGTGAGGGACTGAGCATCTCCTGTGCTGCAACCTTCCTGCCATGCTGGCCAAAGGAGGATTGTGCCGGGGCTCCAGTGTGCTCATCGGCACGCACACAGCAGCTTCAGGATGAAGGTCAAGATCTGTCTGGGGTCAGGGTGCCTTGCTGAGAAAGCACTATCCACCACTTCCATCCAAATCCTGCTTCCAGGTGGACATACAGGGCAGGACATGAGAAAGGACAGTCCAGCTGCAGAATAAGAAACTACACACTTCAGTCTGATAGGGACTGAATAAGTCCCTTTAAACCAGGCATTTGGAAAACCTGGACAGTGGTACACTAACACACCTGGGCACTGTTTAACAGAGGATGTAGAAGATCACCCCCATGGGCTGTAAAAAGGCTGCTCCTCACCATTGACCCCAGCTCCTGGACTTGGTGACTCAGGCAAGGATACTGGGCAGGACACCCACTCCTGACACTCCAGCATCCTCACTGCCTGCTCCTTAGTCAGCATCCTTCTCCTCTGGAGTTTACACTGGTACAAGTCAGCAGAGCTGCAGTGACACAAGCACCGAGCATCCTGCCCTCAATGCAATCCTGTTGTACTACATTTTGCACAGCCCAGATAAACTAATACATTGTCTGGAACCTAATCTAGCTAAATGACCAAGCTCTTCCTCTGGATTAATCATACTTAGATACATCGCATTGGACTGGCACAGTCTCCATGATTGGTGAGGTATTCACTGTCTCACCTCATTGGGAGTCAGGAGGATGAAGCAGCTGTGTGAGGCATCCCATTATTTAAACAGCTTGTACTGAACCTGAAGTGCCTCACAGGGAGGCAGCCAAGAATTTGTCCTGTTTCCATAGTCCTGCCCCTTGTCAGTGTAAGAGTCTAAAGCACTTAAATGCCCCCTACAAAGACAGGAAAGTGTTTGTTATTGCCTTATACATATCCACTGTTCCAAATGGAGAAGCCCTGGATAAGTACACAGAAAGTTTATAAAGGTGCTCTTTGGCTATAAAGCAAATTTTGCCCAGGATTACATCAACAGCAAGAGACATGTCTAACTCCTTGCACAGATCTTCTATTCACAGGACGCTTAGGGCTGGCACAGAGGACAGTATCTCCTTGCTAAACTCATCCCATCCCAGAAGCAGGAGGAGACAGGGCTGTATTAGGCAAAGCTCAGAGAATGTTTCAAGTTGGAAGGGACCTTTAAGACCATTTAGTTCCAACCCCCCACCATGGACAGTGACACCTTCCACTACACCAGGTGTAGTGAGCTTAGGAGGCAAGAGCAGGGACAGAGAGGAGCCTGCACTTGGTTTCCAGACCCAAGAGGTTTGATGCAAACTCAGACAAACCTCACCAGCACATCCATCACCTCATCTGCGTTATATAAGCCATACATATAAAACATCTCAGCTTGACAGGCTGCCAGAAACCTCACAAGAAACGACTCCAATAGGGACCAAATGACAGAACATCGAGTCTTTCCCTGCTCAGGGACCACCCAACACAGGAAAACCCTTTGTATATGGTCCACAGCCAGCTCCCAGCCACAGCTGTGGCACAACCCTCCCATGTTTGCAGCAGTTTTGAGCCCCCTATGGCAGCTCTACTGGAGGGCTGCTCTCATTCACCATCCCTCCAGTCAGACTGCAAAGGCACACAGCAGCCTTCCCGCTTGCTTAAATGCATCTTCATCCCATCCCTTCACCTGCTGCCCCTCCCTGCTCTTCTACCCACTGCCTTCTCACCCACCTCACACCATCTCTTTTCCTCCCCTGAGCCCTTCTCTGTGGCAGCTTCCACACAAATAACTGTATTTTGCTGCACATTAAAGACAGATGAGCCAGAAAACAAGGATGCGAGTCCTGCTCCAAAAGGTAGAAACAGAACCAGCCCTCCTGCCCCTACAGGGAGAGCAGAGGGGTGCACATGACTGCTGGCAGCAGCACTTCCCCAGCAAGTTGCATCATGTGAGAGCACAGAAGTTACATTATTGACTAAAAAAGGTGTTTGTTTTTAGCACGGGTGATAACTGCTGCCAGGTACATTTATCTCCTCACAAATCAGACATTAATGACCGTACAGCAGCTCAGCCCATCAAAGTACATGCTGGCTGGTGGCCCGACACAACCTTAGTGCCTGGCCTATTTAATGACCCTACACAGCCACATCCTCCAGGCCTCATCTGAAGAAAAGCCCTACAATTGAGCAGGGAGAGAGTCCAGCAGGAAGGTGTCATCACAATTCTTCACTCATATTTCAGTCCTTCAAAGGAATGGCACAGGACTCATAGTGATGGATGCAGTTGGACTCTAGGCACAGGGCTGGAGCAGCAGCACTACAGCAGAGCTGGTGTAACCAAGTTAAGCCTTCATGGCAAATCAGAGGACAGGAAGCAGCACAAGTCATTGCTACAAGGACTCAGGTCTTGCCTGATGCTGTTAGATAACGTATGTTGGAGAGGAGCATAGCGAGAAGCCTCAGCCCACCTCATACAGGAGCAGCTTTCCTTCAATCAGCTCCTTCTGCACCCTCAGACCAGCCCAGCCTTTGCCATCTCTGTGTTTCACACCAGCCCAGGGTGCCCAGCCCAGAGCTACCCCATGGTGCCTTGCCTGGTTGGCAGGAAAGCAGGATTATGACCCTGTCACATTACAGAGCACAGTAGAGACAGAGCTGCCTGGGGCTGCAAGGGGGCACAGGACCCTGGAGGAGGCAGTTCTCAGGCAGCAAGCACCATGGGTGTAGGAATGAATCACATGGAAAGTCTCCTGACCCAAACTTCTGCTGCTCAACCAGGGCTGCCCCTGCTTTTTGTACTTCAGTATTAGTTTCTGTACACTTTTTGCTGTGTTTCAGCAAGCCTTCCTACTATCAGTTAAGTTGTCCTCATTGGTTTTGAAGCAGAGATAAAAGCTCTCGTCACTAAGCCAAATTCCAGTTATGTATGAGAGAAGGAGCATGTTGAGCTCCCAGTGCTAAAATACATCACATTTGGTATGGGCACCTCACAGAGCCTGGCATAAATAGGCCATGATCCTACACAGAGCCTGGGAGCAGGAGGGGACCCCTCACACACATGCAGCATCTCTGGGGCAGCCTTACTGCAGGGATCCGAGCTAAACCCTTATAGCCACCTACATAGCCCATTACCAAGACAGGTCCAAACACTTTGCCCATCTGCTTTAAACCTGGTGGCCAGGCTGACCTTAAGTCAAGCACCCAAATCACGGCTGGAAGATCACAGTCCCTCCAGGCTGATGCAGTTACTACTGAACACTGTACACACCACAGGAAATCCTGGCAGCAGAGCAATACTAGCCTTGCCATCCTGTCTTTTAAATATGGGCTGTGTGTACAATACCCATACGTCCATCACCAACACAATTATCTTTAAGCATTTATGCAATTTGCTGCAGTCCTCTACAATAAATCAGGCGGCAGTATCAATGTCAAATCATAAGGGAAGATCATTTTATATATTCAAGCAGTGCTTTAAAACTGCTTATGGCTGCTGCATTAAAGAAATAATAAAAATAAAATCTACCCATAGTTCCAAAACAGCAATGCCTTCGCTTTTAAAAATGAATTAGATATTAAACAAAAATTACAGCCCCAGAGGGGATAATTGCAGAGATGTAACAAAATAAGATAAAATTACAAAGAAGAGGGGAAAATGTAACTTCAACTCTAAGTCAGAGCAGTTTCCCCATCCTGAACACGCAGCAGCACTGAGGAGCAGCACACTGGCACAGCTGTGCTGCTTTCCTTATGTTCTCACCACAACTCCTGGTTGAAGTCAGGGAAGTGATATTCAGAGCAAGAGTGTGCTGTGCCCCTGCCCAGGCAGCCAGGGAGGAGGGGTCCTGTTGATAGCAACACAATGCTATGGTCATTTCTCATCTGAGGGTGTACGGTGGCCCTGGGTGCCTTCAAGTCCCCAGTAGCCACCACTCACCCATACAAGAACAGAGAGACAGGCACCACAGAGCTAAGGAAGAGCCTGCCCTGGCACAGCAGCTCTTTGGGAGGCAATTTAGGACTCTTCCTAATATTATTTGTCTAGTGATAAAGAGCGATGCTGTTTGCTTCTAGGATCAACTTCTCTATTTCCCATCTCATAATACCTGGCTGTATATAGAGCCACTCTTGAATGCAGGTTGGAGACAGGGTCCTCTAGGAGGGGATCCCAACGTTTGTGTGTCAGTAATAGTGCAAAAAAGCCAGCTTGTTCCTACCTGCAGAGGCCCCCAAAGCAGCAAGTCCGAAATAGCCAAGGAGATCCAGGCTGCTCCAGTACACAAAACCCCATCACACACACAGCTCCTTTGCAGGACCAGAGGCCTCCTGACACAGAGGGAGCCAGGACACAGCAATGATGGACTCTATGGGATGGAGGTACATAACGGCCACAGAAATCCTGCAAGTCAGAGCCCTGGCCAGAACCTGGTGAGAGAACAATGTTCCTCTTCTCACTCAACTCAAAAAGCAAAGCCCTTGCAGCTCGTCTAGACAATTCATACATGCTTATGGCCAGAGAAAGTCTGTCGTGGTGGCTCAGTCACTGCCCATCACTCTTTGTTTATTCTCTTTGACCTGGGCTCTCCTCAGCATCTGGAAAGTCCTTGTGGATGAGATGAGACTAATTCTTGTCAGCACATTTGCTCCATATATTGCATATAAGATAAGGCTTTGAAGACCCAGCACAAAGAAAGATGTTCCACTCTTTGCACTAGACACAGTGCACACCTCTTCCCTTCTTCCTCTTTTCCCTAACAATCACTGAATGATTTTCCTCTGTAGGATACAATCATTACGCTCACACATTGCACTGTAACAAGAACCCACAGTTTATACTGGAAATGCTCTTAGCCAATTCCTCAGGGACTGGCAGCATGTACCAATTCTTTAATAATAGCCCCATCAGAGCTATTAGAAGATAAGCACTGTGGAAATAAGTAGGGATGGGAAGACTCTGGCATTACATGAGCAGGGCTGCAGGCTCTGTGCTTGCAGGCATCAGCTCAGGACACTTGAGGACTACCAAGCATTCCACCTGCTACCTTGTATCCCTCTAACATGCTCTGCCCTTGCTATCATCAAATTCAGCTATTGCACAGGTACAGGCATAGCTCCCCATTCCAAAGGGGTTTACTTGGTGTTACCAACTGCCACGAACCTGGGAATAACTCAGGAGCAATCATATTGCACCAGGTGCCTGCCTGCCAAACAGCAATAGCCCTCAGCAACCAGCAGTCAGCCCTCATCCATGTGGCTCCACATATTCCCCCTGCTTCTCAGGACCTGGAAACACAGTGGGCCATAAGAAAACCTGCCCACCAAGACCACGCAAACTTCTTCCGTGTGGTACTCACCAGCCAAGGGAATGGGCATGGCTTGTAGGGCAAAACCCTAAATTCACAGTAACCAAAACCCTTCAGTGGACTCAGTACTACAGGGTTTGACCCTGGGCTGGCCCAAACCCATAGGCTGGGTTATAAGTTCTTCTGTTGAGCAAGACATGACCAACAATCACCCAAAGAGGGGGATCCCAGAGATCTTCCCATCACATGGGTACCACGACAGCCTCACACCCATTGCAGCAAGTGGGTTTACAAAGCTCAATTTACCCTTGAGGAAACACTAAGCAGAAGGGAAAGAGCAGCAGAGTCACTGAAGGCAGTCACAAAGCAGCTGGGTCAAACCCCTCTGGCAGACACACCAGCCTGGAGGCACGATGAGCACTGGGGTGAATCCTTTTGGAGGACAAGCAGCTTCTGCCACTTTGCAAACAGAGCAGGGAAGCCCAGGAAACTGGGGGCAAAGGGGCTTTGGCACACGATCCACACAGTAAATCAGGTTTAAAGGAAGAAGTTGGCATTAAAGGGCCATAAATGCACCCTCGTGATTGATGCAGAGCCGCAG
>JBCJKH010047067.1:11670-26589 GCA_039877255.1 Loriculus beryllinus
CCAGAAAGTTCTGCCAAGCAGCAAAAACACCAACAATTCAGGCAGTTTTGGGGAAAAATTAGACAAGACCCTCACCTCCCTGCAATGCTGAACCAAAAAGCCAGAATGAAAACATTTGTTACTGTTCACATTGCAAAAAAAGCTTTACACTGTGGCTGCAGAGGTAATTCTGCCGCAACCCTGCTGCTTCCAAGGCTTCAAAACCCCTTAGAATGACAGGGAACAAGATTGGGAACATTTTTTGTTCTGGGTTTCAGTGTTGGGCAACAGGCTCTGATTTCAAGTCTATGATGTTTGAGATACCCCAACAGCCTTCCTGGAAAGGGCTGATACCCTTCCTTACAGGGCTGCAAGGTAAAATCCAGCCTGATTCACACTGCAAGCTCTCCCCTCTGGGGATGCTGTAGGAGGACAGTGTTCGATGTTAGTCCTTGGTGACCAAAAAGGGAGCCGGTGAATCCAGCAGAACGGGAGATGTGGGGTGACCCTAGGGAACCAGAGGAATTAGAAATGTTCCTAAACCAGCTGCAAAAGCAGAACTACAGTAGCAACTATGGTACGGCCAAATGTTTCTCTTTTCTCTGCACTTGAGCCGTGGGGAATTGCCATCAGCTCTGACATCTGAGGTAAGCGCTGGCACTGCCACAAAGCTGGCCTGGGAGCCCAGCAGAGCCATCTTCCCTTAAGTCACTTCCTTGCCTAATTCATTTAACCCAGTTTAATAGCTGCCCCACCGTACGCCCTCCTGGAGCCAGTGTAATGAGCTCACTGCCCATTCCCTGCCTGGAAATGCAGCTGCCTCCCACCTGGCTCTCTCCTTCATCCAGGCTCCTTCCAGTCTCCCAGAGGACTGGACCACCAATCCCAAAGGTGCTTTGCAGGGATGATAGGCTCAGACACGCAGCACATCATATCACCCACCTCTGTGGCTGTCATCCACGTTTGCTGGCCCTCATGAACATGTGGCTTCTCCCTTGACTCTCTTCAGCTTGATTTCCAGATGGAAATGCAGCCCTAAAGACCTGCCTGGCGCTTTCTTGCACCAGCAGGTTTCCGGTACGGAAACAAAAGATGATTAAGGGTCAGCACAGACAACAAAATGACATTTGGGCATCTTGCATTTAAGCCAAGCAGATGTTGATTGAGCTGAAGAGAGTCAAATTAATTTGGCTTTCGTAATGGTTTCTGTGTGATGTTAATAAAAGCAGTCATTTGTGCAGGCTCATGGCTCAGGATACAGAGAGATTCATGCCTTCACAGAGCTGTAATTAAGGCTCTCATCTGAAAGATTGAGCAGGGGGGCTGATTGCTTTGTTCAGTTTCTGGGATGAGGGGCAGCAAGGGGACAGAGCAACCCATGGCCAGCAGCTCAGATTGGGCCTGGCCAGCACACCCCAGTAAGGGGTCTGAGACCCCCATCCCTCCACAGAGTGGTGTGGAGTGGCCTCCAAGCAGAGCAGTGACCACAGCAGGTCACCACAGCATGTCCAGGTGAGCAATCCTTCTCTGCATCACGGATGGCAAAGGGACTCGGGGGAGTTCTTGTCTTTGTGTGCACCAATCTTCTCCCCAGCTCACAACCAATTTCTCCTCTTTATTTTTGCATTACATTTCAGCCAAGTCATTTCCCTGACCTCACTTGCCAGTCTCCCTCTCCCTCACTGGGGACAGTTCACATGAGAGTGACTCCGCTGTAGCATTAACCTGCACAAAGCAATTCCAGCAGGATGGATGCGAGGAGGCAGTCCCACGTTTCTTGATGAGGAGCCGTAAATCTCCAAGAGAAACAAGGAGCTGGTAATTAGTGGTCAGCAGCTGAGCTGGCAGGAGCAGATCGGTGTAGCGAGAGCTGCTGGAAGCATCCCACCTTTAGCTTGTCCCCACTAATGGACCTGGGTCCTCTTCCCACAGCTGTCACATTCCTCAGCAGACTGGTCTCTGCAGGATGTGACCCCTCTGCCATTTCCAGCATGATAGCTTTCTTTTCCGTTCTCTCCATCTTTTGCATGCCAGGCAGCCTTTCCTCCTGGTTTATAAAAGGATTAAGCAACTGGTCCTGAAATTCCAGTGTGAGCAAGCAGGTCATGACCATCCAGACAAATAAAGCACACAGATCCACAGCAATTATTAGCCCAGCACCCACTGAGACAGGATGGGGTGCTCTGAGCCCTGAACCCAGAAAGTGCATTTGCTGCTGCTGCGTACATGAATGGGGAAATAGCTGGGGAGGGGGTAACCATGACCCCAGAGCAGCAGATGGGAGCCTGCCCAATCTGGGCACTTAGGGCTCAGCAATGGGGTTAATGACTTCATTGCATGAGTTACATGACAGTGGGGAGCACCCCAGCTGCAGCTCCGTGTACAGGGCACGTCTTGCAACGTGCTTCCAAACCCTGCCTGAAATTCCACACCCCCGCTGAACCCCCAGCTGCAGGATGCTGCCAGAATCCTGCCGGCAAGCCTTGAGCAATAGCAGCCCATGCCTGACATCTGCCCACACACAGCTTGGAGGCCAGTAAACTTCCTGTGGATATTGGCTGCTTGACAGAAGTGACATAAATTTTGCCTTTTTTTAGGGTGGGTATTTTTTGGATTCTGTATTTTGATAACAGGTAGGAACTTTGCCTGCCTCTCCCTGGCTTCGGGATAGACAAGCCTTAGGAAAGAGCTCAGAGTGAGGGTATTTCCAAAGCTTGGGGCTCACATTGCAGAGGTAAGGCAAAAATGCCATCACTCATTCATCAGAGTTTATTTTTGTCTTTTAGGAAATTGGAGGCACACGTTTCCCCTCCTTGCCTCCTCTCCTGTCCCTCCTCTCATCCCTGAGGCTTCATCCCACCAGTTCTCCATGTTTCCTCCAGGAGTCAGATCTACCCAGAGGTGCAGCTTACGCACAAACCCACACATGATTCAGCAGACTCCTTTGAAAGACATTTATTATTTAAATACTAATATATTAGCTTTACATCACCTCAACAACCAAACCTCAGAAAAGCTCCGAATCACGGCACCTTTGGGCTCTCTGAGCAGAGGCAGCCCTCAGATGGACTTGGAGATGCCCCACTTGCAATAGCATCATGACACTGCACATGCTCGATGCAGCACAAATGGGAGTCCCCCAGCAACTCCCTAATGGCAGCAGTGATGGTCTTGGGACCGCAGGGTCGGATGCTCCTGATGCTGGTGAGGACCAACCCAGATCCCTGCAGAGGAACAGGCATCCCACAAAACAAACAGCGGTACTGAAGGACACTGCCTGTGGGGCAGGATTGATGACCTGGATGTTTGTGCACTTGGGGTGTCTGGTTTTGTTGGGGCTTTGTTGTTTTCCAAATAAAACCTCTAGAGAAGCGAAGCCCCTGAGCAGGCTTGTCCCAGGCCAGTGAGAGGACAATGGAAGGTGCTTTGTGGGCAGCCCAAGAGGATGAGCCCTCCTCTGTGCCAACCCAAAACCCACCAGCAGCATCATCCTGGACATGGGTAAAGTGCAACGCTGTGACTGAAACCTCCTATTCCCTGGTTGAGCTCTTTATTCCCCTCGTCAGCTCCTACACAAATATAGGGCAAAGAAAATAACAAACTGGGGCTCAGGAATGTCCACACAGCTCTGCTGCCATCACAGTGCTAGGGAAGTGCCAAAAGTTTGACTTTTCAGCTTTTTTTGTTCCCCTCAGAAATTCTGGACTGACACCCACTGGAGTCTAAAATCTCTGGAATGGGAATGGATAGACAGACACACACACACAGACCTACACCTGATAAAGCGTATTTCTTTAGGCAACCAGCCTACCAAATAAAGAATAGTATTTGGGGATACAGCACTCTCTTCTACCCAATCACTAGGGACTTGGGTGCAGAGACGGGTGCTTGCAGCAATGGTGACCACACAACTCCACCTCCAGGACCCGTACCCTGCCCTATATGCTGCCTTTAGCCCAAAATGACTGTGAAGACCTTTCTGGGAAGCACACCAGCAGGCCCCCACTGCAGTACTGTTATAGAACTTCATCCCATGCTTCACCCCCCGGCCCTCCCAGAGCGTGGCTGAACTCAGTCTGCACCCTTTGCCAGGCAGGAACAGCCCCATCATCAATATCCAGGTACTCACCAGCCCTTACAATCTCGTCCCACTCTATTTTTTGCCCCATGAGAGACCACACTGCCTTACTTTCAAGATACGTGGTGACACCTGGATGGGCCACCAGTACCTGGCCCACCTGGCCGCACATGCATCTCTTTATGGGCCATAAGGCAGAGCTCCATTAACATCTGTCAGGGCTGTGCTTCACCTGGCAGATGTCTCCCGGAGTGGCCGATGGATCTACTGCCCACAGGGGTTCATCCGTGCTGCCAGGTTAGTCTTTGCAGGGGATGGAGTCCGTCTGTCCTGGCTTGTGAGGGTCACTTGGCAGCATAGCACTGAGCGCATGAACCGCAGGACTGGCGGCCTCAGGATGGCGAAGACCCATGGGTCAACGATGGAATTGATAGAGAGGAATCTCAGGGCCAGGAGGTCCCACTCGTGGTCGTCCTTTTTCTCACTGAACTTGTTCACATAGGCACGGATCTGCAAAACACAACAGGGAGAAATAATGCTGGGAATGGGCTTCCAGGATCCAGCATCCTGCGGAGATTTGATTGGGTTGTCACAGCACACTCGCTGCCCCCATCAGGTTAAATGAACTTTCTGTTAATGAATGCCAGGCGTGTGCTCTGCTCTCAGCTCTCAGCATGCAGGGAGGCTTCAATTAGTCCTAATGCAATTAATCTAGCGACTGCTTAAGGAAGTGGTGGGTCTCACCTTGAAAACCACACTGGATGAATAAATGTGCAAGGTGGAATGGATGCAGAGTGCTGGACCGCTCCAGTCCTTCCTGCACTGTGCCGACTCATAGCAGCTTAAGAGCCTTCCTGGAAGGGTGACTCAGCACTCCTTACTCATATGGGTCGAATTGCCACCCCCTCACTTCGGGGGACAGGGGGTGCTTGGATGCGGATGAGAGCTGGGGAGTGGCACAGGATGCATGAGCATCCCTCCTCTGGCCAGGATCCATTGGGTACCACCCAGGGATGGTGCATCCACGAGGTGGCCGTGGTTCAGCCCGTGCTGGGGACCGTCAACAGCGGAGCACTTCCAAGGACTGCCCCAGGCTTAGGGCTTTTTTGGAAGGATTTTGTGGTGCTATAGCCTGATGCTCGCTGGGTTCACGTACCCAGGCTGGTCCTGTGGGCATCCCCAGCCAGAGGAGAAAGTGTCACGCCAAGGAGGCACCAGCAGCGCTCGACAGCTTGGTTTGAGACGCTGCCAAAACACAGCCCAAACACAATGGGAACCAGGCAATGGGAAAAGAAAAGCCAGCTGTACTTCTGGATAAGCCTATATCTGCTGCCAGAGGCCCCAAGGGATCGTCACCAGCAGCGCATTCCCATCCCGCCTGCCCCAAGCAGACCCATAGAGCCTTGCCCACGTGTCCCCATCATAGAATCCAACTTTATAATGACCACAGCACCCAAACCCAAGCTTTTTCAGGACATGGGAAGAGTCATCCATCGCATGTGGGCCCATTAACGGAAGCTGAAATGTCTCTCAGGATGTTGAGTCTGGCTTCTGGGATGCTCATGACTGCTCTGTCTTTTCTCAGTCTTAAAACCCAGGCAGCCTGGCTCAGCTACAGCCTGTGGTTATTTTATTTTCCCCTGTGACAAGAAAGGGAGCGCAAAGGGAAGGTAGTGTCTGTTTAACTCCATGAGCACAAAATTAGCACTGGCTGTGCTCCCAACCTTGGTGGGGCTTGCTTCTAATAGGAACAAAATGACTTCCAGCGGTGGCAGGCTCAAGCACGCAGGCAGGGAACATGAGTGTCTTGAGGTGCCCTGAAGTCCACCATGCTGCTGGTGTAATATGGTTTGGATGGATGAAAAGCTGCCCTTTGGAAAGGGAGAGCACGAGGCAGCATCAGGAGACTCACTCTCTCCCCTCCCTCACTTGGCTGTAGTGTTTCCACCCCATATTTCTGCTGGAAGCCTCATGCATGGATATGGCACAGGATGTGGGCACAACCCCTGGGACAAGGCATACTGTGGCCCATGTGCTGGATCTCTGCTCCCAGCAGTCACTCACCTCTGTGCCCACACCCCAGTGTCGTTACAGAGGAGTAGAGACCTCCGCCTGCCCACATCTTCAGCTCCATCCTTCCCTCTTGTTACAGAAATCTGGGGTAACTCTGCCTGCTCAGCACAGATATGTGCTGTCTCCAGCCCAGTGGCATCTCCTTCATCCTCATTTTTGGACATCAAATTTATTGCTATGCCACCACTCACACCTCCACCATGAGTGCCTGGCTCGCAGGAACCACAGGGAAGTCGTGTGGTTCAGAGGATGCCACCCTGCCTGAGCCACACTAACTCAGAGCCTCTGCAGGCATCTCTCCTCCTGCCATCCCATCCTCCTGCCACCCTGTCATTCCTGCACCCCATTCTCCTGCCACCTTGTCACCTCCCCACACAGTCCTCCTGTCACCCCCCCCCCCCCCCCCCTCCTCCTGGCTTTGGGGATGCAGGAAGTGGCTCCCCCAGTACCCCAAAGGATGCGCAAACTGTAGCAGAGCTGGGGTCTCCCAAGCTTCAGGAGGAGCTAAACTTTGACCTCAGCCCTTGAGGTGTGGGCAGTGAAGTTGGGGGGGAGGCTTATAAAGGAAGGGAAGGAGAGAAACAAGAATGCCAAGGAGAGGGACCCTACCCCAGAGGAGAGGTGGTCACACTCACCGTGAAGGGCAGAGAACAGATGACAAAGGTGATGGTCATGATGGAGAGGAGGAGGAGATGGTCGATCTCCTCGGCCATGGAGAACATGCGCCGGCTGCAGCTGCTGGCCGCCCGGGGCTGCTCGAGTGTGGCCAGCCGGCGGGTCCTCTGCCCCCGACGGTGCATGCGGGCCAGGTTGGCAATGACGCTGAGGTTGCAGAGCAGCACTGAGAGGATGAGGAAGAGGAGCAGGGTGGCGTAGAGGAGTGAGAAAGTGACGTCCAACCCAGATACCTCCCTGCTGCTGCTGTGCTCCGGGTAGTCCAGGTGCATCTGGATGAAGCACCAAGTGCCGGGGCAATACTGCACGTACTGCCCGAAGCCCACCAGTGGCAAGGAGCAGAAGGCCGCTGAGAAGGTGTAGATGGCAGGTAGGACAACCAAGCCCGTACGGGGGCTTAGAAAGCGCTTGTAGAAGTAAGGCTGCCCCAGGGCCAGGCATCGCTCCAGCGCCATGGTGAAGAGGATGAGCATGGTGGCGAGGCCGAAGAAGCTCATAGCAAAACCAAAGTAGAGACAGATGTGTCTTCCTTGAGAGAGGGTGGTCAGGGTGCGGTTGTGGTGGTAGGAGGCCAGGACGAAGGGGCTGACGGAGCAGGTGCCCAGCAGGTCGGTGACCACCAGCGCCAGCACCAGGACGTGGAAGAGCGCGGGCGGGCGGGCGCGGGGCCCGCGGCGGCAGCGCAGCATAAGCCCCAGGGCCAGGAGGTTGCCCAGGAGCCCGGCGGAGAACATGAGCGCGCTGACGAGCGGGCGGGCCCCGGCCGGCAGCGCTCCGCCGAGCTCGCACAGCCCCCGGCCCGTTCCGTTCATCCCGCCGCTGCCGCACAACTGCGCTGCCGCCCGCCCGCCGCGCCAGCACCGCCCCGAGCCCCGGGCCGCCCCGCCCGCCTACCCGAGCCCGCCCCGGGCCGCCCCCCCTGGCACCGGGACGCGGGCGGCTGGGACACCCGATGGCGAGTTCGCATCGGGGCGGAGCGGGAGCCTCTCGCACGGGGATACGGGAGTCCCGGTGAGGCACCGAGAGCGTCGCGGCACGGCCAGCTCCCGTCCGGTCCCGGAGCGGGCCGGGAGCCCCGAGGCGTAGCCAGCCCTGGTACGGCTCCGGGAGCTCCGGTACCTGGCCGGGAGCACTGTGTACGACCGGCCACTGCGGAGGTTCTGGCGTCCCGCTGCTGCTGCGGGGATGGTGAGCTAGCCTCGATGCCGGCCCGGGAACCCGGGGCTCAAAGCAAGACCCGGTGCCAGGCCGGGAGTCCCGGTGCTGCTGCGGGAGCCCCGAAGCCAGGATAGCCCTGCTGCTGATCTAGGAACCCAGCGGCATGGCCAGCCCTGGCGCCGGTCCGGCAGCCCCAGGAGGCACAGCAGCACCCGGTGCCGGTCTGGAACCCCCCGATTCACAGCGATTTCCGGTGCTGGTCTGGGAGCACTGAGCTCATTTCAAGCCCCGTTGCCGGTGCTGCACCAGGAGCCCCGGGAGAGCAGTGAGCCTCGGTGCTGCTGCAGGGACCCAAAGGCACCATAAGCCCTGGTGCCATCTCCACCGGCCTGGTGCAGAACAGGCTACCAGGGATCCACAGCTGATCCTACGGCCCCAGAGGCACGCGGAGCCCACAGAGAACATCCTGCCCCATGGTCAGCTTTACACCATGTCCCCATTGCCTGCCTGTCCTATATGTCATCAGAGGTCCCCACAGCAGTGCAGCCTGCAGCCAGTGTCTGGTTATAGTGTGGGAGGGAGAAGCATCGATAGGAGCCCTTCTTCCTGCTGCAAGCCTGACTGAGCACAGCTCATCTGCCCCAAATACCAGCTCAAGGAAAGCTTTGGTTTCAGCAGGTGGCACAGGAAGCTCTCATTGTGTGAGAGTGTGTGGGTATTTCCTCAGTGTTTTCCCAATCATGATCCTGATGCTCTTGTGCTTGGCCTTCAACCTGGGATCTGGCTCAGGTGCACCCTTTGCCTAATGGGAACTGTCCTCACAAAGTGCTCTGCTCCCCTAAGCTCCAGGGAAATGCTGCAGCATTGCTCAGCTCCAGCATGGACATGGCAGGTTGATGCCCCAAGTACATTTTGGCTGTTCTTTTCAAAAGCTTGCTTTTGCAACAGGAACCTCGTAAAGGAAACTTGGTATACGGTGAACCCTGAGGCTGGGCGAGCTGCGGTTTGTGACAGCACCTCTGTTTCCAACAGGCCACTCCTATTCTTTCTTGAAGCTCAAAGTCTTCTTCAGCACTTCACGGAGAACATGCAGTTGTGTAGGGCTGTATAGGACCCTGGCATGTTCAGCCCTCTGTTGTACCCGCAAAAAGCCTAATCCTGGCCTGGTCCATCTAAGCAGCATATGGAGGCTGCATTCTGCTTCTCTGGAGACTTTTTTCGAGTGGTTGCTTCAAGACTTTTCCCAGCCTCCCACTCCTGTCTGGTGTTCAGTGTCACAGCTCAGGAAGGGGTTTTAGCATCTTCTGAAGCTCTTTTTCCTGGCAGCTAATGGAGCCTTAAATACCCATTTGGGGCTTCTCAATTGGCAGCTGCCTCTGATGGGATATTTTTGCAATAATAGGAAATTGATGGGCTTTTATCTTGGTTTATTTTTTTATCCCTTCTGAGCTCAACACCAGGAACAGGCCACTTGGTACCATCTGTCCATCTCTTGGGAAGAGTTTGTTTTCTTCCATTTGCTTCCATGTTATCTCGGGTGTCTTGCCTCTAACAAAGACCATATAGAATCATAAAATCATTTAAGCTAGAAAAGACCTTTAAGATCATCAAATCTGACCACTGTCAAGCCCACCACTGAACCATGTGCTGAAGTGCCACATCTACACATCTTTTGAATACCTCCAAGGATGATGACTCCACCACTTCCCTGGGCAGCCTCTTCCAATGCCTGACAACCCTTTGGGTGAAGACATTTTTCCTAATGTCTAATCTAAACCTTTCATAGAGCAACTTGAGACCATTTCTTCTTATCTTGTCACTGGTTATCTGCGAGAAGAGACCAACCCCCATCTCACTACAGCCTCCTTTCAGGCAGTCGTAGAGAGTGATAAGGTCCCCCCTGAACCTTCTTTTCTCCAGACTAAACAACCCCAGGTCCCTCAGTCATTATTCATAAGACTTGTGCTCCAGACCCTTCACCAGCTCCTTTGCCAGTCTTTGGACATACTCCAGAGCCTCCTGTGTACTCCCAAGGGTCATTGGCCTTTTTTTGTTTAAGAGAAGATTTACAGGGTTGGCCCATTTAGAGAAAAAGCTTTGGGCTTGTAAGAAAGCTGCATGAATTTCACATAAACCCTGCAGCCAAGAGGACTCAACCTCTGGAGTATGCTGCCTATGGCTGGGGAGAGCACTGAGATCCTGCTTCATCCCTGGTGGGTTTTAAAGGATGGCTTTGGCATTACAGGCAGGGAGGATATCCTAAACTGACAGGGGGTGGATTTAGATTAAATATAAGGAAGTCCTTCACTGTGAAGGGGGTGAGACTTTGGTACAGATAGCCCAGAGAAGCTGCTCTAGTGGAAGGTATCAGGAGGTTGGAACTGGATGATCTTGAAGGTCACTTCCAGTCCAAACCATTCTGTGATTCTATGAGTGCATGGACGGATTTCAATCCTTTTAAACCAAAAACTCCACCTGAGTTGTGTTTAGCAAAGCCAGACATCATTTTTCTTCCAAATCCTTCCTAGCCCTGTCCCTTACCTCATGCACCGGTGCTGCCAGCAGCCTCACTCCCCATCCTGGAAGAGAGTGGCCAGGCACCAGTGTAGCAGGTCCAGGTTTTGGCACCTTGGTTTGCTGTCGTGTGCAAGCACCTGGGAGTATGGGTTAAAAAATCCAGCCCCTCACCAGCTAGTTGTGTCTTACAGCACTCTGGCTGTGGTGCCTGGCAGCCCCAGAGCTGCTGCCTGCCCAGGCATGCGCCTTCCTGCTTCCAGAGTGGCTGAAAAATGCAGGCAGACAATAAAATAAAAGAGCTCCTTGCAAGAACTAAACAGTTTGCTGGGAAATGAGCTTCTGCAAAGTTGTGCCTTGACTTCATGAGCCAAAAAAACCCAGAGTAACCCTGACCGTGCTCAGTTAACATCCAAGAAAGGAGCGAGATGCAAGGTTAGGTGATGCCAGTGACACCGTGAGTGTGGGACACAGCAGCCAGCAGTGCTGGCGTGGCACAACAGCTCCAAAAAGAGCATCGTTGGTGTGAGCCACAAGTGTGAGCCAAGCAGCGTCACTTTATTGCTTCCATTAAGCTTTAGGTCTGTCCCTTTGAGGATCATTGGCACAGGAGCGATCTGGCACAGAGGGGGCCCATGGTGCATGACTGAGCAGTGTGAGGAGCTTGGGGAGAGGATGTGATCAGGCAGGGCTCACACAGCAGCTTTCAGCTCTTCAGTGTTGGGCTGGGGAGCCATGAGCCTCTGGGTTTTTTTGGTTCCTGTCTAGCAAGATTTACAACTAAACCACAGTGGCAGGGAGGTTTTAAATCATGATTTTTATTCTATTTTCATTTTTTCCAAGCTCAGTAAAAGGAAGGGGCTCTGAGCTTCGATATAACTCCTGAAACACCAAACCAGGTGCGTTTGGGCATTAAAAAGTGGATTGCCCAAGGGAGCAACTTGGGGTGGAGAGGAGCAGCCCCATCCTTGCAGCCGCTATGCCCAGTGCGCTCAGGCCGGCTCGGCAACAGTCCTGGCTGGAGACGTGCTGCCATCTCTGGAGAAGACCGCGGTACGGCAGTCCCAGGCCCCGCAAGCAGCCGAGCAGTGATTTATCTGCTCGGAGGGCAGCCTGGCTCTCAGCCCCAAGAGCAAACCTTGCTGGTGGCTGCCTGGAGACTCCAAGTCTGCTCCCAGAGCAGGTAGGACACCACTAAGGGCAGAATGGTGATTAAATAGCTAGCGAAGTGAGATAAGAGTGTCAAAGTCACCAGGAGGTCCGTAGGCTTGGGAGTGGAAACAGGGATGGTGCAGGGACAATGGGGGTCACCCCGCAGCATGCAAGCCCCCACTGTGCTCAGTGGTTCCATGATTTCCTTCCTCTCATGATAAACTCCTGGTTGGGTCAGAACCGGGGTGTGTGCATCTTCTTAAGGCTTGGATGGGGGCTGCATTCATGCACCTTAATAAGTAACCTGGAGGGTTTGTTGGTTCGGGGCTTTCCAAATTTAGTTGCATGGTTGCCCTGGGCTCTAAATACACATACCACGGGGCAGGGACCTCTCCCAGGCAGTGAATCAGCATTGGGATCCCAGGCAGATGATGGCCTTTCCCAGCCTGTGCACACACCAGGCACCCATGGCTCACACTGCTGCCACCTGCTAGCCTGTCTGTGCCTGTCCATCTGTCTTGAGTGGTGCATGGATCCATATGATGGAGGGGATCCCAGAACCAGGAGGATTTTGCAGAGCTGTTATCCCACCTGGCCTTCATCCTTCTGTGGTGGAACAGGTCCAGTGAAAGCCACAACACAGGCTCGGTGCTGTTGACTCTCTGGTTCCACGTGAGCCATCTCTAAGTCAGTAACACACCGGTAACATGAAACCAATAGGCAAACCAACCCTCACTGCATTTCTTTCTCTTTAGCAAGCCCTGAAGGTGAGCTTGCATGCCCCCGTAATATATCCCCAAATACAGGTCTGCCCTTTGCTCTAGCCTGGGAGAGCCTAGCTGGTCAAACAGCCAGAGTCAACCCAACCAGGTCACCTCCGAAAAGCCCCAAGGTAGATTTGCGTGAGTTTCTTCCTTCAAAAACCAGAATCCATTTGACACCAAGTGTAAATATCACATGAGAAATTGCAGGAACATGACTACACCTTGCAAGGCTTGGCTAAATAGAGGGAGAGAATTGTTTGCCCTGCCTCCTCCAACGACAATAAACAGATGGGGACTTGGATGATCATCATTTTTTTGGCCTAAATGCTCACTTGAGGCAGATATTAAATCCAGTTAACGTATGTGGCTCAGCGGAAATGGATCTTTCATTAAAATGATCGCTTGTTGGCATGCTTGCAGGGTGATGTTATCCATCCCAGGCTCTGTTTTACCTCAATTACTCCTCTTATTAGGGCTCAGGGTCATCATAAATACCAAATTAAAACAATTACAGCAGGACAGGTAGCCATCTGAGCAACACAAATGTAACATTAGCACTTGGAGAAAATCAATTTTTGAGAGAAGAGCAAGACACAGTGGAGAAACCACAGCCCTGCTTGGTGGATATGGGGTTACGGGGCAGACAATGGGCACCCCTGGGAGGGATGATGGGCATCCCAGGAAAGCACTTCCCCTGTCCTCCAGCTTCTTAGCACAGCCATGAGCTTCTGGTCAAGTTTCTGAGTCTCCATATCCAAAAAGTCTTCCTCATACCCCATCCTGCTCAGCCCAGTGACATCCTAAACCAGCCCTGGTTAACCTCCTCTTGTCATGGAAGGGGATCATGCACAAGACAAGGCAATGGAGCAGGGCTCGGAACCACTTTTATTTGATGGGGACACACATACCCCTCTCCTCCCTGTGTGTCCCCAGTGCCCTGACGTCACACACTAAAACCCTCCTGCTCTCCTGGAGCCAGGCGCTCTCCAAACCCTTCACAAAGTGCTGCTGCTTGGAAATACTCACAGGTACCTTGGAGCCCCCCAGTTCCTCTCTGGGGTGAAATGCAGCCCAGGAAAGGGCAGAAACACTTCACACCCACCCCTTGCTGCAAGCCGGATGTTGTCCCCACCTGCAACAGCCCTGTGCTGCCTCGGGATGCTCCGGAGCAGGGTGCAGGATTGAAGGCTCACTCCTCATCCTCACCGGCAGCCAACGGCTTCGACAAGACCTGTGCGCTCAGGGGAAGCCGTGCTGTGGGGTGTCTGTCCTGCGCCAGCCCAGGGGACAGAACTGGCCATCCTCCCCTGGTCCAGGCCCTTTCAGGGAGGCTTTCCGGGAATTCAGCCTTCTGCAAACCCTGCGGATGAACATGCGGAAGACGGAGGTGCGGAAGATGATGAAGACCCAGGGGTCTACGATGGAGTTCACAGAGAGAAACCGCAGGGCGCTGAGGTCTGCATTCTCATTGAAATCAGCAGCAAAGGCCCCCATGTACGCCCGGATCTGTCAAACAACCAAAGAAACAGGGAAAGATTAAGATCTCATTGCGGGATAAAGCTGAGAGCACAAAGATTGCCCTGGGAGCGGCAAAAGAAGTTTTAACCCCTCAATATCTTTATGCATCAAATCAGCACATGCTGTGGGTTACAGACCCTGAAACTGGGAGTTCAGGTTGGGTCATGGATGGTCATGGCACTGGGGCACCATGTCCTCATCAGGGCCAGGAGGTTAGAGCTGAAGAGGTAGCCCCAGTGACCAGGGTTGTTTCACAGGTAAAGGAAGCATCTGACATCCGGAGGCTGCAGCAGTGGGTGCTGCTCTGCCCCAAAGGGCACCCCTCATGCATTGCCCTCCCTGCACTGGGTATCACACCAGGCATCTGTTGGATAGCCCAGCTGGACTACAGCTGGATGGTGATCCCTGGTGGGTCAAGGTCCTTCTTACACCTCTGGGTCTGGCCAGCAGCTCTGCTTGTTTGAGGACCACAGGGCTTTTGCCAGGATTATTATAGAACCAGTATAATCCCAGGCATGCAGGGGCTGCTGGTGGCTGGTGCATCATGATGTGGCCCCGAAGCATGATAGAAGGGACAGGAAGCAGAAGTTATCTTCTAAGGCAGTGGCAGCACCCACAACCCCCATCTGGATTCCAGGAGAGCCCCCCCTGCAGCACCAGTTCTGGCTTCAGAGGGTGGTGGCAAGGCAGTGGTGCTGCAGGAGCCAGCCCTGGGACATGGGGCAATTGTGGGGGGCAGCAAGGGCTCTGTCATGCTGGGGATCTCCAACTCTGCCGACAAGACCCCCATCTATGGGGAAGAAATGAGAGGATTTCAGGGTGTATTTTCCTCAGGTCAGGAAATCCAGTGTGGTTCAAAAAGAGATGGATCTACGCACAACCTCCAGGACCAGGGGTATGGAACGGAAGGGGTGGTGTGGGGGCTTGGAGGGTCTAACACAATGAATTAACCTCCCTAGGAATAAGCGGGGGGGGGGGGGGGGGGGGGGGCACCTTTTCCAGGGAACC